>RJWJ010011263.1:0-15121 GCA_004363605.1 Indri indri
AACTAAGTGACGCTGAAATTTGTATAGAAAAATAAACATCTAAGAAAAAATTTTAAAAGTATCATCAAATGGGTTGGGTACATCAAATAAAGTATTTAAAACTGTTTTGCCCCAACCTCAGGTTAGATAAATAGATCAAAAAGGCAGATGAATCATAAATAATCCTGAGTAATTATCTGAATTTAACAAGTGGTAAAAGTCACATTTTTAATAAATAAGGAAAATATGAATTGTTAAATAAATAATGTTGGTAAGACTGGTTCAACATATAAAAAACGTAAAGCTGGATTTTCTTCTTATCCTTCTCCATTAAAATGTGACAAAAAGAGCCGGGCGCGGTGGCTCACGCCTGTAATCCTAGCACTCTGGGAGGCCGAGGTGGGCGGATCATCCTGAGCTCAGGAGTTTGAGACCAGCCTGAGCAAGAGCGAGACCCCGTCTCTACCAAAAATAGAAAGAAATTAATTGGACAACTAAAATATATATATATAGAAAAAATTAGCCGGGCATGGTGGCGCATGCCTGTAGTCCCAGCTACTCGGGAGGCTGAGACAGTAGGCTTGCTCAAGCCCAGGAGTTTGAGGTTGCTGTGAGCTAGGCTGACGCCATGGCACTCGCCCCAGGCAAGAGAGTGAGACTCTGTCTCAAAAAACAAACAAACAAAAAAAGTGACAAAAAGAAACCATAAAGTGACTAAATGAGAACATGAAACAATATTGATCCAAAAAATAATTTTGGTATGGGAAATGCCTTTCTAAACATTTTTCAGTCATCAGGCCATACAGGAAAAGGTTAATATCTAAATATCTAATATTTAAATTAGTATCTAATATCTACAAGTTAATATTTAAACATTTTCAATTTTTATCAAGTTTAAAACTTTATTCAGTAAAAAAGACCAAAAAGAAAGACAAGAACAAATTGGCGAAAAAATTTGCAATAAATATGACACAGCATCCTTAATATAAAAAGAATTCTCACAAATAAGTAAATAAAAGATAAATAAACCAATAGAAAAATGGGCAAGGGAGTTGATGGAAAAATCATTAGTGAGCAATTAACATGTAGAAAAGTTACTCAACCATGTTAATATTTTAAAACACACAAATTAAGACAAGAATAAAATGTCATTTTTCTCTGCCCAATTAAAATGATTAAAAGGTTAGATAAGCCCAAGGCTGAAGGGAAATAGGCATGTCTACGTATTGTCGACAGAATAAATTATCACAAACCTTCCTAGGAAATTTATCAACATCTATCCAAATTACTAATGAACATACATTTGACCCTCATTTTGAAATTTATTCCACCCATATACTTGCAAAGGTGTTCAAAGATATGTGTACAGGAATTTCAACATTTTGTTGTTTGTAGCATTACTTTTGAAAATAGTGTTATGGGCTGAATCGTCTCTCCCCCAAATTCACATGTGGAAGCCCTAACCCCCAGCACCTTAGAATGTGACTATATTTGGAAATAGCAGAGGTGACTAAATTAAGGTAAAACTATTAGGGTGGCTCCTAATGCAATCCAATACGTCCTTATAAGAAAAGAAGATTAGGGCACTCCCACCCTGGATGCTATTAATAGCAAACAGAAAAAATGATGTGAGGATGTAGGGAGAAAGCAGCCCTCTGCAAGCACAGGAGAGTCTTAGAAGAAACTAAACCTGCTGAGATCTTGGACTTTCACCTTCCAGATCTGTGAGAAAATAAACTTCTATTGTTTAAACCACCTATGCTGTGTGTATTTTATTATGGTAGCACTAGCAAATTAATGTAAATAGTAACAGTGAAATATTTTCAACGGCTGTAAGTGGAAGAAAATGTTACCAGTGGTTATGTCAGTGATTGCAGAGAGCAGGGAGAACAGAAGGCAGGGAAGTTTTATGTTTTACCTTACACTTTTCTGCTCCGTTTATTTTTTTTAATACTGAGCCTTATTACTGCTATAATAAAATAAGCTAGCTAATTTTGAAAAGTGATGAGAACCTGTGTCAATTTTTAAAGTTCCAGAAAAATGCTCATAAATCTCCTTTAAGACCATACAAAGTTTCTATTGTTTGGTTTATCTTTGATTTGTTATTATTTTATGATCTATTTAATAGCTTTAAAAATAAATGCAATTCCTTTAGACTCTTTGGTCTAGTTCAGCAGTATTTTCTGTTTTTTTTCTTTCATGAATCTTTGGGTTTCTTTCATCTTCTTTCCAAAACTTGAGAAACCATGATTTTGTGCACTCAGGAATCGTATTCAGGTATTTAGAAAAATCCCTCCATTTAAAGTTGAGTTCTTTATTTTCTAAGAAGACATCAATCAACCTACTGTAACATGAAACAAGCAGTAACCTAGTAACCACGTGGTTGTAATGGCCCTCTCTTTTAATTACCTTCTAGGCCAGAAGAGTTAGGGATAAATATATAGTAGACAGCACTGTTATTGAGCAGTGTTCTACTTTAAACACAAATCCACAGCCCTACTTCAAATCTCCTTAAAAACATAATTCTCGGATAACTGAGGGAATAGAAAAATAGCAGTCGCTAATTACTTGGTCTTAGATGTTAGCATAACTCTGTTGTCAACACTTTTTTCTTTCGTTTTAGGAGAATTAAAGTCGAAGTAACTATCTCATTTTGGTTAAAAACATGGTAGTATGAGTTATTTAATAAATGGAGAATGTGAAGTTTAATTATCATGCCTACAAATGGTTAAGATGCTCTTTAAGGAGAGAGATTATAGAGTTGGAGTGGATGAGATGCAAGAACTGAAAGATAGGAATGTCCCCAGGGCTTGCCATACTCAAACTTTCTCACACTTGGCTTACACAGGGTCCACAGGTTTCCCTGACATTATAATTCAATTAAATAAGCACTTTTCTTATGGGCCTCCTATGGGTTTGGAGCTTCTGTTAGGTCTTGTGAGGGCCCCACAAGAAGTAGGTGACATTTGAAATAGCCAAGGCACCTTGGAAAACATTAGAAGTCATGTAGTAGTAGCTTCTGTCTGCTTTAAGCAGAAGGGAGGCCTTCCTTACTGCAGCACTTGGTCTCAGGAGTAGGAATTGCAGAGTAAAAGGACAAGAAAGGAAAAGCCACGAGGGCTTGATCGAGATTTTATAAACTATTACCTTAAAAGTCCATGTTTAAGATACATTAATTACTTACGTGTACCTTACACATTTGGTCATTCATTTTGTTCAACTAATATTCATTTGGTGCCTACTATATGCCAGGCATTGTGCCAGATACTAGGAATATACTGATATATCACGTGGCCTTCCTGACTTTCAGGAGCTCACAAACAAATGGAATTGACAGAGAGTAAACTGATGACTGGGTTTTACAAATTTTAATAGATAGCTGGAGAAGTCCTACATTCATATAGAAGCAGAGACTTTTTTTTCCATGTTGGACTCTTGGCCCAATGTTGAGGAACTATGAGCTTCTTTGTGTTTACAAAAATGCTTAGCACAGGGTTAAGAGAAAGAACAAGAGAGTTGGGGACACTCTGGATTTGAATCTTCATTCTGCAGCTTTGTAGGTATGTGAATTTGATTAAGGTTTTAGTCCATCTATGTTCCAGTTTCTTTAGCTGTAATCGTGGGATAACTATAATGCCTAACTCACAGAGTGGTCATGAAAAGTAATTAGCTAATACACTAGATGAGGTGGCTTATGCCTGTAATCCTAGCACTTTGGGAGGCTGAGGTAGGAGGATTACTTGAGGTCAGGAGTTCGAGACCAGCCTGAGCAAGAGCAAGACCACCCCCTGCCCTCCCAACTTCCCCCCTCCCATCTCTATAAAAAATTAGTCCAGCCTGGTGCCATGCGCCTGCAGTCCCACTTGTCCCAGTGACTTGGGAGGTTGTGGCAGGAGGATCCCTTAGCCCAGGAGGTGTTTGAGGTTGCAGTAAGCTATAATGATGCCACTGCACTCCAGTCTGGACGACAGAGTAAAAAACTCTGTTTCAAAAAAAAGTTAGCTAATACAGTATACACGTGGAGTCCAGTAGTGCCTGACTCCTGGTAGGGGCTATGGTTATATTTACATTTAAATGTTTCAGATTTAAAGAAATCTTTCCAGCTTCAACATTCAAAAATAAAACTAAAATTAATTAGTTAAAATTAATAAATGTTTAGACATCATTACAATCTAGAATTATGTCATCTAATCAATTGCAATTCAATTTCATTCATATGCTCAAGAAGGGATTGAGGTGCATTTTAATATGTTTGGCATGACATGGGGAAAAGCTTTCAGTAGTTAGGAGTCTCTAGGTACCATAGACATAATAAACGTCCCTGAGCACAGAAAAAGACTATCTATTATCAGGCACTGTGCTAAGTGCTTTCCCTGTATTACTGATCAGAATGTCTAATCTACAAATATGAAATGCAAAAACTTCTGAGAACCAAACTATCATAAAATTATTTATTACTTGCATTATCCCACTGAATGTGGATATATTCATATGTTTTACTGAAGAAATGTCAGTATGTATAGTAGACTTGAGTATTTTACAGCAACAATTCATTTACCTCTTCCCCCTTAAAAAGAAATATATTGCTTAAATCTGAACTTGGCCATATGGCATGTTTTGGCCAATGGAATATGAGGGGAGCTGATGAGATGCTTTAAATGTGCTGATGAGCTTTGAGTTTGGCTGGCCCCTGGCCTTCCTATTATTCACCATTCAAAGACCTGCCCCAGGGAATCTGCAATCCTGGAAGAATGAGAAGAAATGCAGAACAGCCCCTGCCTCCCCCCCCCAAACTACAGTCTGACTCAAGAGCTATGAGTAAGAAAAATATGATTGCTTTTGTAAGCCATTGAGTTTTGGAATGTTTTGTTATGGGAAATTATTGAGGCAATAGCTGATCGAAACAATGTATTTGATTTTGAAGTGCTGCCCTAGACTCTGCTGGAGGTGTTGCATAATATACAGTATTTACACCATATTTCCATTGTAAATGGAATTTCTATCTACATTTTGAAATACATTCAGCCTTACAGTTTTGGATAAGAAACTACATTTTCATATTTTATATAAACCTTATAACATTCCAATAAAACATTCTCATTTTAAAAATGAGAATTTTTTTTTTTTTTTTTTGAGACAGAGTCTCACTCTTTTGCCTGGGCTAGAGTGAGTGCTGTGGCGTCAGCCTAGCTCACAGCAACCTCAAACTCCTGGGCTCAAGTGATCCTTCTGCCTCAGCCTCCCGAGTAGCTGGGACTACAGGCATGCGCCACCATGCCCGGCTAATTTTTCCTATATGTTTTTTTAGTTGTCTGATTAATTTCTTTCTAATTTTAGTAGAGGCGGGGTCTTGCTCTTGCTCAGGCTGGTCTCGAACTCCTGAGCTCAAACAATCCGCCCGCCTTGGCCTCCCAGAGTGCTGGATTACAGGCGTGAGCCACTGCTACCAGCCTAAAAATGAGAAAATTGAGTCTCAGATGAGTCATATAACTTGCTCAAGGTTTCACCACTAGTAATTTGTAGAGCCAAGATTTGATTCTAAGATTCTGACACAAATCTATATTCTTAAACATTAGGCTATGTTGCTTTTCACAGATGATATTAACTAATTTCTAAAAAAAAAAAAAATATGCAGCACACACAAAAAACCATGATTTCATTGTATTTGTACCTGTTATTTTTAATTTTAAAAATTTTCTGATAACTTCTATTTCCAGTTCTTAGGAAAAAATATAAACATTTTGTGTTTGCTGAGATAGCCAGCAGGGAGGCTTTACTCCTAAGAGACTGAAACATCAGGAGGAATGATAGTTTGAAATAATCATTTTTATGGAGGAAATAAGTTAAATCCCTGAAAGCTAACATGTTTTAACTGCTTCTTGTCTAATGTTGGTTTGGATTGACTGATAATTTTCAGAATTCACAATAAACCATTCATCTCGGTTATGGAGGCAAGTTTTTATTTCAGTTTCATTGATTGACTTCATAAATTGGATGGAGGAGGATTGTTAGGGTATTTCCTTTTAGGGATTTTCATTGAGTATCAGAGTTCCTCTCCTAATGTTAGTTATCAGTCAAACTTTTTTAGAAATTATTTGATTATTAAATATAAAAGTAATAAATTATATTAATGATTATATTACTGCCAGAAATTTGAAACTTTACCTGTTTAAGGCAAATATATGTAAGTATTTGTTTCATTGCCTGGTCAAAATTAGATATCCCAGGCTTAAGTGGAACTAAAGTTCATAAAATAGGCATAAGACAAAATTAAACAAAATTATGAATTTTATCTCCCACTGGAGGTGATTCAGTCTCTTTCTAGGTTGAATAATTTGGCCATTGCTACTTTCCTGAGACTTACCGCATCAGAGAATTAGTTTTAATTCTATTTCATGAAAGAGTATTTACTTTAGAATTGTGGTATCTTGCCAACAAAGATAGATTCCATCAAAAATTCTAAGATTAATTGTATTGAATAGTAGAGGACAACGGGAAAGTCAACAATGATTAATTTTTACATTTTGTATTTATTTGAAAATTTTCAAAGCAGTGGGATCAATGTTTTAGCACATACCTTTCTAATCATAAAAAAGATTTTATAATATTTAAGCAATTTATAGATTCAATACAATTCCCATCAAAATATCAACATCATTTTTCACAGAACTAGAAAAAACAATCCTAAATTTCATATGGAGTCAAAAAAGAGCCTGAATAGTCAAAGCAATGCTGAGCAAAAAGAACAAATCTGGAGGCATCATATTACTGGACTTCAAATTATACTACAAGCCTATCGTAACCAAAACAACACAGTACTGGTATAGAGTTAGACATGTAAATCAATGGAACAGAATAGAGAACCCAGAAACAAAACCTTGTAACTACAACCAACTGATTTTCAACAAAGCAGACCCAAATATACTCTGGGGAAAGGATGCCCTATTCAATAAATAGTGCTGGGAAAACTGGAGAGTCACATGTGGAAGAATGAAACTGGATCCCTTTCTCTCACCATATACAAAAATTAACTCAAGATAAAGACTTACATGCAAGACCAGAAACCATAAAAATTCTAGAAGAAAACATAAGAAAAACTCTTCTGGACATTGGCTTAGACAAAGAATTTATGACTAAGACCCCTAAAGCAAATACAGCAACAACAAAAATAAACAAATGGGACTTACTTAAACTAAAAAGTTTCGGACAGCAAAGGAAATAACCAACGGAGTACATAGAGAAAATATTCATAAATTATATACCCAACAAATGACTAATATCAAGAATCTACAAAGAACTCAAACAAATTAGCAAGAAAAGAAGCCAAATAACCCCGTCGAAGTGAGCAAAAGAAATAAACATATTTTTTTCCTAAAGAAGATATACAAATGGCCAACGAACATTTTTAAAAATGCTCAACATCATTAATCATCAGGGAAATAAAAATTAAAACCACAATGAGATGCCATTTACCCCTGTCAAAATGGCCATTATTAATAAGTCAAAAACAATAAATGTTGGCATGGATGCAGTGAAAAAGGAATGCTTATACACTGTTGGTGGGACTGCAAATTAGTACAGCCTCTATGGAAAACAGTATGGAGATTACTCAGAGAACTAAAAGTAGACCTACCTTTTGATCCAGCAATTTCACTACTGGGTATTTACTCAAAGAAAAGAAGTCATTATATTAAAAAGACACCTGCACCCAAATGTTTGTTGCAACAAAATTCACAATTGCAAAGGTATATAATCAACCTAAGTGCCCATCAACTGATGAATGAATAAAGGAACTATAATACACACACAAACACACTATGGAGTACTACTCGGCCATAAAAAGAAATGAAATAATGTGTTTTGCAGCAACTTGGATTGAACTAGAGACCATTTTCCTAAGTGAAGTATCTCAGGCCTCCACAAGGCTTATAGTTATAATAGTGTTCATACTATACAGCATCTCACTGGTTTTCTCAACCCTGTGAGATTAATTGTCTCCAGTCCCTATGAAGAAATTTAGGCTCTGAGAGAGAAGTGACTTGCTGCACTGCACATGTGGGCTAAGTGGTGGTGCAAAGCCTTGAAAGCAGATCTTCTGCCTTTCAGCACACACTGCATCACAGGGAGACAGATCGAACTGAGGGCACAGAGATCCTCAGTTCTGAAGGGTCAGGAAATCACACAGGAAACCCATGCTCCTCCTCTCCCCATCCCCCACCTTTAATATTTCTATCTCAAGGACTTGACTGTGGGAGCCAGTCTTTGGGGAGGAAGCAATTCAGTGTCGCTAAGGATATTATCAGCTTGGGTGGAGGGGTCGGGTTGTGGAGGTGAGGGAGGAATTGGTGCCAAGCAGCCAGTCCTGGTGTGGGTATGACCGCAAGTACAGATGGCCCCTGACCTACGATGGTTCCAATGAAAATTTTTCAGCTTTACAATGATGTGAAAGCAATACGCATTCAGTAGAAACCATACTAGGAGTACCCATACAACAATTTGGTTTTTCACTTTCAGTGTAATATTCAATAAATTACATGAGATATTTAACACTTTATTATAAAAAAGGGCTTTGTGTTAGATGGTTTTGCCCAACTATAGGCTGGTGTGCTCTAGCACATAAAGCTAAGCTAGGCTAAGCTTTGATGTTCAGTAGACTTGGTGTATTGAAAGCATTTTAGACTTAGGATATTTTCAACTTACAATGGGTTTACCAGAACATGATGCCACTGTAAGTCGAGGGGTGTCTGTCTAGGTATGTATTTTCTCCAATGCTGGCCCTCGTTCTCTGCTGCCTGGCCTGAGGTGCCCTCAAAGTTTCCTAACCACAGAATCACCCCAATTTTCAGTGACTAGGACTGGTTCTGTTTATCTGCTTGCCTTTCTTTTTCCCTCAGTCCTCCTAAATAAATATTGCTAGGAACCCCAACACTTTGGAAATAGACAAAAGAGCCTTTGAAAATCTACATAAGAAGAACTGCAAGAAGCACCACAAATTGTTAACAGTGATTAATCCTGGGGAGAAGAAGATTTTAACTTTTAACCACTTTTGCAGTATTTGAGTTTTTGTGATTGTATACTACTTTGCATTAAATAACACAACTAAATACTTCAAATATATATGTCTATCAACTATGCAATGAAAAATAGTATTTTTACCTTTCAACATTTCTTGTCATAACTCTTATTGATATCTTATACTATTATTTCCCTTTTTGCAAATTTTTGTGAAAAAGCAGTCTGAAAACCATCACAAGGTAATAGAAACAATCTACCATTTGAAGTTGACTAATACGGATTTGTGTCCTGACTCCCTTGACTACTTGCTGTGTGACCATAAATAAATCATTCAATCTCTCTGTGTTTTGGTTTCCTATAAGTTTACCAAATAATATATATGGGTTCTCACTAATCATTCATTGATAGATTATATCATTATTTCTATTGTATGGCAGGGTTGCTAGTAATAGCCTATTATCCATTCTTTTTTGTCCATTACTAGAACTCCTAGCTGCCAAAGATATTCCTCAGCATCCTTCGTGGATGAAACATGAGGGGAAGTGATGTGTGCAACTTCTGGGTTTTGCCTTTAGAAGCAAAAAGCATGCCTCTCGCTTGAACCATTCCCTCTTTCTGCTTGCTGAAATATTAATACTGACTGAGGAGATGTATCGGCAATCCACCTTCCAGCATGTAAAAGAGGGTAACGCCATCCAGAATAGCAGATACAGAAGGAATTTGGACCATTAACACTATGAAGCTGCCTTATTATTAGAATGCTATACGAGGGAGAAAGACAATTCTATCTTATGTAAACCACTTTTGATAAGTTGTGCTTTTGTTCAGCAGTTAAAGTTGGAATTTGGACTTGCAAGAGAAAACCAGGTTTATTCTGTTTTCCCTGACTATGATGTTTTAATTGGTCTTTCTTTAATTCTCTAGCTCAACTGTATCTTCTACAGTTCAACTGCATCGTTTATGCTTTTTAATGGCACTGATTCTCTGTGGAACTGAAAAAACATGATGTCATAGTAGGAAATCACAATTATAAACCCTATGTATATTTATGACTTATAGTCAGCTTGCTCCCATGGTTGTTTGGAAATACACAACGTACTGTTTATTTTACTAGAGAAATGTCGACGAGTTCTGTGTGCATGCTATAGTCATAAACCACTAGCAGCATTAATGACATTACCGTAAATGATCCTCAAGTAAATTTTTCTATAAAAAGTCCACATAAAGTTCTGGACGTTTTCAATGAGTTAACCCATCCTTGTTTCCTGCTTACTATTGATTGAAGGAGATGAACTTGAATGGGCTTGACACTAGGTGGGACAAGTGCCTCGAGAGGTCTTGGCAAAGTCTTGCTCAGTGAGGCACAGACAGAGGTGGAGACAGGGGAGCCCTGACTCTATCCTGAGTGACGTTGAACTTCAACCTGTTGCTCATCCCATTCTGGAAAGTACAGGATTAATTAGGGTCAACAGAGCTGATTGCACAGCTCTTCAGTGGTAAATCCATGTTACTTTTATTACCTAACATTCCTGAAACTCTCATTACCAAAGGTAATCTGCTATTGACTATTCATTGCAATCTTAAAAAGCCTTATTAATATAATTAATATTTTCTACTTCTACCTAAAAATTGAAAAAAAGAAAAAAAGAAAATATGGTAAGTAGTATGTAGATTTAGAGTTATATATCCTGAGTCACCCAGGACAGTCCTCGTTTATGCGTGGACTTACACCTGACATAATTGTTAATAATGCCCCTTTCAGTCTCAGAAATGTTTGAGTATAGCTAACCAGATTAAATGCAAAAGACAGCTTGTGGAAGGCAGAAGATACTTAATGTTGAAATGGAGTAGGGATACCAGAAACAGTTATATAATTTTCTTTGCTGAAAGCTCCTAAAATTTATTCCTCAACCGAATATGCTAAGAAAATGGGTCATATCAAAGGGCTGAACAATGAATTTTGTTTCTGACATTGTTAGAGACAGACAAATTTCAAAATGTGTCTTGGGTAAGCAAGAGTCATTCTCGGTTACCTGTTGTATCATCACCAACTCCTAAGAACCCCTGAGAACAAGTCACAGAGGATATGCAAGCAAAGCATGCCGGGGGCTGAAAATTGAAAAAGAAATGCTATCAATGTCCCTTGACTTCTGATCCAATAGCTTTTTGCTAAAGCCGTTCTCACATGTTTTAGAGCAATAGCTGGCCCACACATCTATTTCTTGGTGTTATGTTTCATTTCTATTGCTTAACTATAAGCTCCTGACTACTTATTTGTTGTGGTGCAGACTGCTAACTTCCCCAACATCCATTCTCTCCTTTCCCATGGTAATAGTGCTTTCCCCGCTCTGTATGGTACTATGGCTGCCCAGCTAGAGACTAAGCACACTTGCCAGTTTCCTTGAAGCCAGGCGTGGCCATCTTACTAAGTCCTTGACTATTGAATGTTAGAAGAAGGTGTGTATATTATTTCCACATTGTTTGCTTAAAGGAAACGTCTCGCCCTGGATTTGTTCTCTTTCCCCTTGCTGAAAACTGGAATCCAGATGTGCTGGTCACCCAGTCTTGATCATGCCGATGGTGACAGTGCCCTAGGGCCTTGCTCTTCAGAGTGTGGTCCTTGGACTAGCAGCATCAGCATTACCTGGAAGCTTTTTAGAAATACGGAATCTTGGGCCACTGAATCAGAATCTGCATTTTAGCCAGATCCACCAGTGACTTGAATACACATTAACTTTTGAGAAGTGCTGCCTTATGGGGTATGATGGGACAGCGGGGTGGAAGGAATGTAGGTCTATTAATTATTTTGTTGAGCAGAGTTGCCTCCTAGCCTGGTCTGCCCACCAACAGACTATGATAAGAGAGCACAATAAAATTCTATCTTATTTAAGCCATTGAATGTCGGGGTCTCTTTTTGACCTCTACCCTAAGTTATATGGGTTTTATTCTTCATAATAGCAAACCTGCTCTTTAAAAGCTCTGCTAGAATCTTGTGGAGAAAGACAAGAAAGCATGTTATTTCCTTTTTGAATATTCCGCAGTGCTTGTCTCCACCCTTTTGAAGAGTACCTAAATTTAAATCTGGTTATCTTGATTTACTGGGGACTGGGAGAGTGGGGAGTGCTCTTACCCCATCCTCCTGCGTATCACTCTGCATATTCCAACTATCATTTTTGGTCTCCTTGAGGATGCTAAGTTAAGAAGCTCCATATAAATATTAAATGAACTGAATACACAATGTCTCCGGAGATGGTTTTATTATTTTTTTCCAGAAGACCCAAATTCTGACTAGCAGCATTAATCAAATAGACCACATTTATTATAAAGTACATTAGGGTGTGCATACTCTCCTTAGACTCTCACTCATTATTTAATTTAACAACAACCAAGTTTTCTTTTTACTTCTTCCTTTCCATCTCTAGTTTGTTAAATGTGTCCCCTAGACTTACAATTTCCCCACTTCAATCCAACGAATATTTACTTAATGCCTCCTAAGGCATTATATACTAGGCATTAGGTTAGATGTTAGAAAAATAGCAGTGAATAAGACAAAACACATCTGGCTTCATATGTAGCTTAGAGTCTAATCAGGCAAAAGATCGATGAATAAGAATTATAATTACACAGCTGAAGAATATTAAGAAATGGAAAGTACTTAAAATACTTGTAATAAGGTTTATTGATTGAATAATTGGAGAAAAATAAATTGACCATTAACCACCTTCCCTCCAAACCTCCAAGGAGACAGGGAATACTCCCTTTTCTGCTTTCTTTATTGGTTTGGGTTCATACTGGTCTCTGTGCCTGTGAAAGAGAAGTTGGATAGTTCACCAGCTGAAAATAAGGGCTCACAGTTAATGCACCTGGAAAAGGACTGGAAAGAAACTTGGCAAAATGAAAATACAGTCATGTGCCAAATAATGATGTTTTGGTCAATGCTGGACGACATATGTGACACTGGTCCCATAAAATTATAATGCAGCTGAAAAATTCCTACCACCTGGTGACATGTAGCAGTCATAAGGCTATAGCACAATGCATTACTCACAGGTTCGTGATGATGCTGGTGTAAACAAACCCACTATGCTGCCAGTTGTATAAAAGTATAGTCATACGATTATGTGCAATACATAATACTCGATAATGATAATTAATTATGTTACTGGTTTATGCATTTACTTGCTATACTTTTTACTGTTATCTTATAGACTACTCCTTCTATGTATTAAAAAAAAAAAGTTAAACTATGAAATAGCTTTAGGCAGATCCTTCAGGAGGCATTCCAGATGAAGGCATTGTTATCACAGGAGATGACAGCTCCATGCATGTTATTGCCCCATAAGACCTTCTGGTGGGAAAAGATGTGGAGGTGGAAGACAGTGGTACTGATGATCCTGACCCTGTGGAGGCCTAGGCTAATGTGTTTGTTTGTGTCTTAGTTTTTAACAAAAAAGTTTAAAAAGAAATTAAAAATTTTAAAAATAGAAAAAAGCTTATAGAATAAGGATATAAAGAAAGAAAATACTTTTGTACAGCTGTACAATGTGTTTTGTGTTTTAAGCTAAGTGTTTAGACACACGAATAGTTACCATTGTTTTACAGCTGCATACAGTATTCAGTACAGTAACAGGCCATACAGGTTTGTAGCCTAGGAGCAATAGGCTATACCATATAGTCTAGGTGTATAGTAGGCTGTACCATTTAGGTTTGTGTACATACACTCTAGGATGTTTGCACAACGATGAAATCACCTAACAACACATTTCTCAGAATGTATTCTTGTCATTAAGTGATGAATGACTATAGTTGCATTTTTCTGGAAAGATTGGCTTAGTTTATTCTTTTCCTTGTTATTAAAATATTGATTATACAATATATTAAAATTGGGGGAAAGGGGTATCTTTATGTCTGTTAATCTTTATTACTTTCTAAGGGAAGTGAGGTTGCATTTCATGTGCACATACTAATCTCTTACTCTGGGCCTTTGGGACTAATTCATGTCATTTTCCTTTCTTTTTTTTTTATTTCAGAATATTATGGGGGTACAAATGTTTTGGTTACATGGACTGCTTTTGTACTTCTTGAGACAAAGTTGTAAGTATGCCCATCACCCAGATAGTGTACATTGTACCCACTAGGTATGATCTCACCCATCCCCTCCTCACCCCCACCTGCATGGTTTCCACTGGGTTTTACTTCCTACTGTGCACATGAGTGCTGTTAGGTTAGTTCCAATTTAATAGTGAGTACACGTGGTGTTTGTTTTTCCATTCTTGTGAGACTTCATTAAGGAGAATGGTCTCTGGTTCCATCCAGATTGTTATGAAAGGAATTAATTCATTTTTTTATGGCTGAGTAGAACTCCATGGTATACATATACCATATTTTATTAATCCACTCATGAATTGATGGGCACTTGGGCTGATTCTGCATCTTTGTGGTTGTGAATTGTGCACCAATAAACATTCTCTTTTCTTCTAGCATAATGCAGACAGGCCATAGTGACATACAATTTCTGGTATTGGGTCTATAGAGGGTCCAGATTTCCATTCTGTGTTGGCAAACGACTTGGAGATTTAAATATTATTTTCATTTAGTATTCACACCTAGTGGTTTTCTTTGAAGGCTTCAAAGGTTAAGGTCTTTTTCACAATACCACTGACCTTCCTTGAAAATCCATGGATGGAGAGGCCAGATAGGGGAGTGATAGGTGATGAAGTAAAGAGGAAGCTGCTCAGGACAAGAGATAAAAGATGTTGCTATTGAGACAAACTACTATTGGATAGGCCAATTCTGAGATGGGGTTTCTGCCTAGGGAAAACCACATTGTTCGAGTTACTTATCACTGCATAAGAAACCAACTAAACACTTAGTCATTTAAAACAGTCATATTTTGCCCATGGTTCTCCACTTTGGACAGGGCTTGGTGGGGACAGCTTCTCTCTGCTCCATGTGGTATTAGCTGGGATGGCTCACCTGGGCTGGTGGATCTATGATGGCTACACTCACATGTCTGAAGCACTCAGACATGAAGCACACATCTCGGTGGCTGGAATGGCCAGGGATGCCTAGCCTGTTTCTCTTCTTATGGCTTCTGTGTCCAGCAGGGTCAATGGACTCCTTTATG
>RJWJ010011263.1:15221-44904 GCA_004363605.1 Indri indri
TATCTAACTAAAAATTATTGGTACCCTAAATTTTGGTATCCTTTGACCAACATTTCTCCAACCCTCCACCCTCCCTTGCCCCTGGTAACAACCATTCTACTCTCTACTTCTATGAGTTCAACTTTTTAAGATTCTACATATAAGTGAGATCATGTGGTATTTGTCTTTCAGTGCTTGGCTTATTTCACTTAACATAATGTCTTCCAGGCTCATCCATGTTATTGCAAATAACAAGATTTCTTTCTTTTTTAAGGCTGAATAGTATTCCCATTGTATATATATACATTTTCTTTATCTATTGATTAGCCGATGGACACTTAGATTGATTCCATATCTTGGCTATTGTGAATAATGCTTTGGTGAACATGGGAGTTCAGATATCTCTTCAACATACTGATTTTATTTCCTTTGTGTATATATACCCAGCAGTGAGATTGCTGGATCATATGGTAGTTCTATTTTTAATTTTTTGAAGAACCTCCATACTGTTTTCCATATGGCTATATTAATTTACATTCCCAACAGTGTATAAGGATTCCCTTTTCTCCACAACCTTGCCAACATTTTCTATCTTTCATCTTTTTAATAATAGCCATTCTAACAGGTGTGAGGTGATATCTTATGTGGTTTTGATTTGTATTTTTCTCGTAATTAGTGATTTTGAGCATTTTTTCATTTATCTATTGGCCATTTGTATGTTTTCTTTTGAGAAATGTCTATTCAGATCCTTTGCCCATTTTTTAATCAGATTGTTTGATTTTTTTTCTATTGAGTTGTTGGAGCTTCTTATATATTCTAGATATTAATCCCTTGTCAGATGGGTAGGTGACAAATAACTCTCAACATCACTAAGCATCAGGGAAATGCAAATCAAAATCACACTGATATATTATCTCATCCCAGTTAAAATGGCTTTCATCAAAAAGACAGGCAATAATGAATGCTGGCAAGGATGTGGAGAAAGGGGAACCCTCATACACTGTTGATGGGAATGTAAATTAGTATAGCCATTATGGAAAACAGTATGGAGGTTCTTCAAAAAATTAAAAGTAGAATGACCATATGATCCAACAATCTCACTACTGGGTATACATACAAAGGAAATGAAATCTATATGTTGAAGAGATATCTGTACTCCCATGTTCACCAAAGCATTATTCACAGTAGCTGAAATTAGCTTAGTACTTAGGAATGTCAAAGTGCAATGTATACAGTTTCTCATATTGAAAAGATGCAAATATGGAAATATGAGAACCACTGTAACAGCTTGTGATCCTGAAGTTCTTATAATTCAGCTCTGAAGGCCAGAGAGATATTTTAAAATGTCAGGAAGAATTTAGGGCAGTGGTAAGACAAAAGTCAAAGACACGATATGAGGACCAAACTGATGGATGCAGCAGGAAACAGGGTGTTTTGATGCCAATGATGTACTAGGTGCTTGAAAATTTGATCTCAATTCATTCTCACAACAACACAGTTTCACCGATTTGAATGCTGAATGAAACACAAGAACCATTAAGGAATTTTCTTATGGACACACGCTTAGAAAGAAAGAAAACTAGTTTGTCTAACTTTAAACCTCAAATAATCAACATTTAAATTGATTAACAATTCAAATTGCACAGAATTCAATTGAACTGAACATTTTTTTGGTCTTTCCAGCTTTTTCCATAAGGCTTTGAAGATGCCACAAAGGAATGTACTTGGAATTAGAAACGCCTGACTTTGAACCCTGACTCTGTCATTTTACCGGTAACACTTCGAGCAAGTCAGTGTCACATCTTCAAAATAGAAAGGATGATACCTTCCACACACAGGGCTATAGGCATAAACTAGGCACCTCAGCGAACGGACCTCACAAAGTGCCTAGTCCCGAGAATGCTCTGAGTAAATAAATGCGAGTCGAACAACGCATGATTGTTATTCCTACTCCGTCTGAGGCTGGAAACAATAAAAGAAGATCAACAGTTATCCCAGTCTGGTTCACAGGCTCAAGAAGGAACTTGAAATAGCTTTCTAAATGAGGTTTGGGAATTCTTTGTGGATTTCAATTACCCATCCTATTGCTGGACCTCATTAGCACACATAATTGAAAACTGGCTCTGTAAAATGACAACTGGAACCTCCAGCTCTGAGGCAGTTACTTTGGTATTACTCACTCTCTATTCCCTCACTAACACCCCAGCAGCCACCCCTCAGACACACCCTCAGCAGCTGGAGAGAAAGAACTGAAATTCTTCCGTTAGTTTATTTCCTGTGATGGCAGCCTCCCTGGGGGATTTCACTTCATAGCGTATATTTGCAACTTGTACACAAACAATGGCAGTATAATAGGTCTTACAGAAATCCTTAATTTTGGTTTCTTTAAAACATGCATTCTCAATGGGGGGCAATATTGTCACCAAGGGGTGAAAACTGGTTCTTAGGAGGTGAAAAAATCACAGATGTTACAATGGTTTGTGGACTTTGTGGTATAGAAACAGATCTATAGTGTATCTATGGTATTAAAATTTCATGGAGAGCAGATGATCAGAGAAAAGACGACTAAAAAGTCTCCTTAAAGGAGGGGGAAGAAATGGTTGGGATAACACTGCCTTAGAGGAAACATAAAATCGCCCAGCTCAGGTTTTGACTTCAGGAAGAAGGAGAAGACAGAGCTATTCTCTACCCCAGCAGTACAGAGGGTTCTGGTTCATCATGACAGAGGCTGTAGAGAAGGGTTCTGTAGACAGGCTGCCTGGTTGTTTGAAGCCCAGTTCAGTCCTGTAGAGCTGTATGGTCTTAGCTAGGTAACTAACGTCTCTGTGCCTCATTTTTTTTTTCTGGTTTAGAAAGCGAATATTGTAATACTTCACACTTAACGTTGTTGTGAGGGAGGTAGGACCCAGCCCATATTTTCAAAAAGATAGAGAGTGGAAGAGCTCTGGTGCTCTTTGCTCCACATCCTCTAGGTGATCAAATTCAGGCAACATATTTTTTTTAACTTTGAGAATTTTGAAAAATATAGAAAATATAGAATAGCTAGAAATAAATAAAACATAGAAATAGAGTATAGAAAAGAGCAGACATAATATACATTTCCATAACATGAAGAGTTCATTCGTGTTAGCGTTTGTTATATTTGCTCTAGTCTTTCCTGGTGTGTAAAAATATTAACTTATACAATATATGTACACATACACACCTTGTCCTGCCTCCCTATACCTCTAGTCCTATCATTATGATTTCCTTAGAGATAATCTTTCTTAATGGGTCACCTGGGGATTATCTCTTGAAGCTTAACCCTGTACCAAAACAAAGTAAATGTTTTACTCAGGTTAAGACTAAACTGTCATTGTCTCCATTATTTAAAACACTATTTCCTGTGCACCTACTATGTGCCAGACATTTTTGAACTGGGAGCAGAACGGTAGCACTAGGTCTAGAAATCAGCCTTTCAAAATCAAAATCCAGGTAGCTGGAGTGAGTTGAGAATTAAGTCAGTCTGGTACTTGAGTCAGCATTCCAGATGTTTCTTACAAATGCTAATGAATGCTAATGAATAACCCACTTCTGCTATCAAAAACAAATCCCACAGTGGCTTTGGAACTCTTTGCAGAGGACTCAGTCCCTTTGCTTTACAGTGTAGATCTCAGCGAAGGAAGATGAGAGCTGCTGCTTTAGGATTAGACCTGGGAATCGAACTGGTTTGTACACTGGTTTGCCAGTTGTCCAGGCAGCGGAGAATTCTGTGGCGAGCAAATGCCCAGGAGGCAAAGGAGAGAAAGTCTGGAGTCCTGAGAGAGACAACCCTTAGAAGCGGGCATCCCTTGGGTTCCCCAGGCACTAGGCTGTGGCCCAGGAGCTGGGATCTCATATGCAAAGGGCTGAGGGCCTGACTGGCCCAGGTATGCTTATCTGCTAATCTAGTGGAGCCAAGGAGACAGTTTGTTTAGATAACAGGTTGCAGGATAATGGCCTCTGCTGAGAATGGCATGTTCCCTCCTGGGGGTGACCCTTAGATCTTGGAATTTAGCTGAGAGGAAGAAACAAAGCGTGGTGCTCCTGAGGAGGTCTGCAAAACAGAGCTGTGGAGTGCCCCACATGGTTTCCATTGTGGCCTGAAAGTGTTTCTCCTGGTTTCTCTCTCTCTCTCTTTCAATTTCTCCCTCTCCTCTAAAAGCAAAAATACAAATTTTAAATGTTTTGGAATAACCCATTAAACAGTCATTATTCATATCATGCTAATAACAACATTATCTACCATGTACTAAGTGCTTCTGGACGGCAGGACCCAATGTCAGGCTACTGTCATGACACTGAGAATCAGGTGGGGGTGTCTCCATTTGACAAATGAGACCTAAGCAGGTATAGGACTTCATTCTTTCATTCACTCACTCCCTATTCAGAAAACATGTGCCAAGCCTTATCTATGATCTAGGCGCTGTGCTGACGCCTTAAAGAGCTTGTAATTTCCCACAACTAACAAGGGCAAGTGCTGTAACTAAAAGTCACATTATTATTTTATTTTATTGAAATCAGTGGAGAAGAGGGTGGGCTCTAAACCAGAGGGGAAATGCTGTACAGTACTGGTTTTTCAGCACAAGCTAAAGGAATAAATTCTCATTAAATCTGTTTCTATTTCCAAACATACTCCTGGAGTGGGAGAGGATGGGGTAGGAAATATATGAAGCAAAACGTATTTGTGGAACCCGCAGAAGAAGAAGAGGATAAAAAAGAAGCAGCTTAGTACTTTCTTCTTTCCAGTGCTCTATCCTTGGTCTGTTTCCTAGCACCTTGTGCTAACTTCTATCCTAGAACGAATTTGTAAAATACTCGTCTTTCTCCGACACACTGTAAACAAATTGTAGTAAGTCTCCTTGTAGGCAGAGGGTATTTTATTTACCTTTTACCACCAGTGCTTGGAGCATTTTAAAAAGCTCTTCTAATTTGAATAAAATGAACAGATGAATGAATGAACACATGAATGGATGGATGGATAGATGGATGGATTTCTCTTGGGTGATTCTCCCACACTCATAAGCACAGACACACAGATTCACAGAGAAAACAAAATTACACAAATTCATATATATTCTCAGAAAACCACACAGATGAAGACAGTGTTGCCATTACCAAAGCCCTCCCTTCTCTGGTCCAGCCATCTCATGTGGCTACCTCTTTGGTCCCCACTCATCTCCCAAGCCCAATTCTACTAGCTCAATCCCTCCACCATTCAAACCGCCCTCTCTCGGTGGACACAGGTTTAATAGCAGGTTAACAAGCCAATCTAATAGGATGCCTAGAAGAAAACTAGTGCAGCTCCCAGAAGCCCTGGTTTTTTGACACTGTATGGCTTTGGAAGGGATTTTGTCCAGCTATGTTGTCTGTTAAGAGAGACTCTTATTTGGGGGAATTTTAACCTGGGCAGGAGAGAGGGTTACAGGTTCCAGAAAGAGATAATCAGATAGGATCAAGATGTGAAATGCCCCTGTTAGGTGTGAAGGAAATAGAGAGGAACTAACTTTATAGTGTCTTTGATGTCCCAGATATTCTGCTAGATATTTAAATGAGATAGGTCATCTAATCACCATGAGAATGAAAGTTCCACATAGGTGCTATTACTCTCATTTTGCAAATGAAGAAGCTGAGGCTGAGAATGAAAAGGGGCTTGCCCAAGGCTTATAGCTAAGAAGTAACCACCACCTGTTTAGGATCTATTCAGACTCCTCATGCTGGACCTTTAGACACGTTTTATTTCTTCCTTCCTGTCCATATTCCTCCACTGAATGTTTACCAGGTGTCTGCTATACATACGAAGCACTGTTCTTAGTATTACTGGAAATCCAAATACAGAGTAGAACCAGTTTTTGCCTTTAAAACATATATATTAGAATCCGACAGAGTAATGCAAATGGATACATTATTATAAGATATCTGGGGAAATCTCTAAAAGAGATATTAATATAAGCACATTTCTTGTAAGGTCATAAGATGGACAGAACACTTCCTATTGAAGGAAAAATGTAGCATTGAATTGGGTCTTAATGGGTGAATATTTTTTCCGCAGGAGGAGATGATGCTATTGGAGAGGAAAACCTTTTTCTCTATCCTCTTATATGCAGTCCTGTGAATTAAACTGACAAAAGACAGATTAGCAAAATAAAAGACAGATTTTTGTTCACACACGTACAATGCACATGGGAGTTCATAACTTACTCAAAGAGGCAGTCGGAATTTGGGGCTTATATACTATTTTAATAGGGGGAGAAAGGCTCTTGTGGGAAAACAAATGACTTTTAGGAGCCCTTAGGAGAGTGTCAGTGCACAGAATATGATACCCCTGAAGTATGACACCTTGGCATGCTGAGTACTTCGAACTGAAGGACATTGGAAAGGCCTCAAAGGCAAAGTCTCTCTGACTTCCTCCTGACCCTCTTCGTCCCCTGAAGCCATATCATAGAAACCAGAATTCCTCTTCTTTCTCCAAGACAGGAACCAGAATCTTTCTCCCCCAAAGCAAGCCATAAAGCCTGGAAAGGCCACTCTCTCCCTTCTCCCTTCTCCCTGGGAGACCCTATTTCAGAAGGGCTCCTGTCCTACACCCAGGAGGAAGGAATATGCTGGCCTACACAGAGAGGCTCAGAAGAATCTGAACAGGTAGGCCTTGCTGGCTTTCCGCCTCAGTGTCGCCATTAGATCATCCCCTTTCATCCAATCACATTTCCGCTCTCTGTCCATTCTTCACACCTAAGTGTGAACATAGACAGGTTTCCCTTGGTCTTTGGGTCTTCATTTCTGAAAGCTCACATGAAGCTTTGATTAAATAAATTTGTTATGCTTTTCTCTTGTTTACCTGTCTTTGTTATGGGAGTGTCAGCCTTGGCCCTTATGATAGGTGAGGAAAGGTGAGAACAGATGTGAGATATAATAGTTTTGTGACAAGGTCTGTTGAGATGTGGAGCTCACTTATAGTGTCTGGTGATAAGGATGAAGCTTCCCTACTTGCTCCTGGAGAGGGGATTTACAACTGAGTTCTCTCTCTCTTTCTTTTCTTTAGAGATGGGGTCTCACTATATTCCCAGGCTGGAGTGCAGTGGCTATTCACGGGTGTGATCATAGCTCACTGCAGCCTCAAACTCCTGGGCTCAAGTGATTCTTCTGCCCCAGCCTCTCGAGTAGCTGGGACCATAGGTGCACGCCACCACACCAGCTGACAATTGAGTTCTCTGATTTCGAATGGAAGGCTCTGCTTTTACCCAGATAAGGAAGTTCAGGACAAAGGAATATTCTCAAATACCTTTAACTCAAAATAACTTTTATGCCACTATAGCAAATTTAGGCCCCTTCAATACAGAGAAAGGCACTGTCTTAATACTTATCACTGCTTTGTGAAAAATATGCAAGAATACCTCTTACTTTATATGAATCAGCAGGATGTTTTGACTGCTCTTTAGACTCCCTGGCATTTGAAGACCCAAACAAAGCCAACCATTAAGTTTATTCCTCCTTCTTCTTCTCCTTCTGATTATCATCATCATCATCGTCATTGTCATTACCACCATTGTAGTCATTGTAGGGGTGGGAAGGGGGTGATCCCTTTCCTCCTCATCAAAGGGTCTCAGCCAACACTCCTGTTATAAAAAGACAGGCTACCATGACAAAAGCATAACAAATTTATTTGATCATAATTTTACATGACACAAGAGCCTTCAAGAACAAAGACCCAAAGATGCAGGGAAAATTGTTTATTTTTCTGCTTAGGTTTTATAAAGCAGGGACAGCCATGGAGAAATGTGATTGGACAAAAAGGGTATGATCTAAAGGTAATAAAGTGGGTGGGGAAGCCCAGCAGGGCCTGCCTTTTCAGATTCTTCCTGGCTTCTCTGAGCAGCATTCCTTTCATTCGGATGTGGGGCAGGACCCTTTCTGGAATGGGGGTCTTATGACCTACCATCAGACAAGGTAGGTTAGAGAATTTCTTTGTGGCCAGTTCTTACACAGAAAGGTAGGGGGAAGTTATAGTAATATTTTTAAGTATTATGGCTGGCTCTGGGGAAAAGGGGTCTGGTTTCTATGACCCACCTTGGGGAAGAGGAATTCTGGTTTCTATGGCTTGCCTCAGGAGAGAATGAGGAGTGAGAGACAGGAAGGCAGGGGAAGCTCGGAGAGAAACTTTGTTTTTGAGACTGTTTCTGAGGCCTTCCCTTTGGGGTATTGTTTTCTGAGCTCCAACATCATCATTGTCATCATCATCATCATCATCATCATCATACTCATTCTTCCCTGAGTCTCTGGCCAGAGGTAAACCGAGTGTGAAGAATTGATATAAAGGCCAGCATTGAAATGGCAAATGATGATTGGCACATTATTTGATTTTTATATTAAAAATCCAAAAGTTGATCTTTGCTGAGGGTCTCATTGAGATGCTTGCTGCTTCAGGGGCATCTTTAGGAGTCAGCACCATGGAGAAGATGTCAAGACCAAAATCAAGAACTAAAGGACAGCACTTTTGACAATTGCTTACCCAACCAGAACTGGACCGGGAACTGCTGGTGGAACTACTTGGCCTTCCACCTCAATGGCCACCAAAGGAGTGCTGTCCCTGTGTGCAAATGGTACTGGCATGTGTATGAGTCTCTCTGCCCCATATCCTGAGTCTCAGCCTGGGACAGCAGCTGGGCAGGAGGCATGTTTCTGGGAAGGTCTGACCTGGCTCCACGCCATCTCTCCCCTGTCCTCCATCCTTCCAAGGTGGTAAAAGGGGGACCTGAGTACATGGTGATCCCTATCCTGGAACCCTAAATCATGACTTAACTAATAATAAAAACTCATTGGAAGCCAGGCACGGTGGCACGTGCCTGTAGTTCCAGCTACTCAGGAGGTTGAGGTGGGAGGATGGCTTGAGCCTAGGAGTTCCAAGCTATAGTACACAATGATTGCGTGTATGAATGAACAGCTACTGCACTCCAGCTTGGGCAAAATGTGAGATTCCATCTCTAAAACAACAAACAAACAAAAATCATTGGAAAAGTATTTTAAAAACCTAAAAATTTAGTGTTTTTTCAAGGTCATAAAATAGGAATAAATACCAAAAGCCTCTGACATTACAAATATTCATGTACCCACCTTATAGACCATGGAGAAATGTCTTTTTGTCTTCCAGAGGTTCTGACCTTAAGGCAACATGTCCAGAAAGAGTGACAGGGCCATTTGAAATAAAATTATCTTAAAGGGATGAAAGTAAGGCTTTATAACCTGGATAGCCTTATAAAATACAAACAGGGGATTGCATAGGAGAGTGAATCTCTGAGTTCTTATCTCCAAAAGCTGTAGTCAGGCCTGCAAATCTCAGGCTACAAAGGGAAATCATGAATTTTCTGAGAAGAAACACTGGTTTAGATTTAACTGTTGGAAAATGAGGGCAGAAACATATCAAAAGAGGCCCCCTGCGGTGAGAAGCATTGAAGATGAGTTCTTTCTGGAACTATAAGAGCCTGGGATTTTGACGCATTCTGTAACTGACACCCAGTGAGCCTTCAGGGTATGGAAACAGTACTTTAAAATTTTTTTTAGTATCTTAGACTAATTTGGGAAGAAGGAAAAAGGGTGTAATTACTGCCTTAAAATTCTTTTTTAGATTTAATAAACTCCAAATAACTTTGCCTTGTCAAAGTTCTTAAAATTTTTGCTTCAAAAAATAAGTCAGGTGTGGTGGCACGTGCGTGTAGTCCCAGCTACTCAGGAGGCTGAGGAAGGAGGATTGCTTGAGGCCAGGAGTTTGAGGTTGCAGTGAGCTACGACGACACCACAGCACTCTAGCCAGGGCAACAGAGTGAGACACTATCTCAAAATAATAATAATAACAACCATAATATATATGACTATTGATAATATTTTCACGATTCTGAAAAGCCTTTTCATTTTTCTGAAAAGCTATTTCATTTTGAAAACAATGATATCAACTTACTAAATCCACTGATGACTTGTAAATTGACAAGTCTAAAGAAATAGGCTAGTGCTTGAAAACAGGTTTTGCAAATAAATCTTTTCCCCAAGAAAGTGTTCAAACACCAATTTGTAATGCAAATCCTCTCTTACAATAGTGCAAAGTGAATAAAACAAAGATATTTTTAAAATCAAATGAGAGTTTACAATGAAATAAAAACACACAGTAGGACCACTCACTGCTAGTCTCTAGGGCGCATTTGTGAAAATTTGAAGAATGCCCTTTTCCTTTAGGATATACCTAATGACAGTGTTTGGGACATGCTACCTCAAAAGATGGCACCTTGGCATCTGAGAAAGCAGAAGCAAAAAGGCTGCTCTCACTTTCCTCTTGCCCTTTTTCCCTGAAGTAGGCCATAAAACCTGGGAAGGTCACTCTGACCTTCTCCCTCCCTTCTTCCCTGAAGACCCTCGGGTGACAGGTATCCTGCCCTATACCCCTCAGAGGGAAAGAATGTCGCATGGGGACACCAAGAAGAACCTGAACAGATAGTCTTTGCTGTGTTCCCCCCAGTTTATTATCATTGATTCATACCCTTTTGTCCTCCAGTCATACTTGTGCATAACTGTCCGTAACAACACACAGATTTCCCCATTCTTTGTTTCTTTGTTTCTTTTACAGAGGCTCCACTTATACTAAATAAATTTGTATGCTTCTCTCTTACTACTCTGTCTTTTGTTACAGGGGTCTTACCCATGAACCTTGTGAGGGGTAAGGAAAAGATATTACTTTTTGTCCCCGGCAATAGCAAGCCTGCACAGGACACAGCTTGGCAAGAGCAGCTTGGGCCTGATTTCAGCTCTAAAACCCTTTCCACTGCGCACCCTTGTATAACACAACCTGCCTAACATTATATGTCTTCCCTGCAGAATGACACGAAAATGTGCTGCCATTTGTGTTCATACACATGCACGCACGCATGCGCACACACACACACACACACACACACACACACACACACAAAATCTCTGAAAAGATACACAGGGAATTGGTAACATTGAGTGCCCCTGAGAGGAGATCTGGATGAGGAGGGTAGGAAAGAAATATCTCCTTGCATATCCTTTGGTCCTTTTTGAATTGTGTAATTACTGATAAGTATGCATTACTTATTAAAAATAAAATAAAACAAGCAGTTTAAAGGAACCTTTATTTTGAAGTAGAGAATGAAACACACACGTGAATCTTAAAAAACAGAGTGTGCTGTCAAGAGTGCTTTGACTCCAGGGCCTGAATAGGATTCAGTGAACAGACCCCAGGGGCCTGAAGGAGACATTTCCAGCAGGGAGAGAATGGTGAGTGCCAAGGCCAGAGGTTAGCAGGGGGAACCGTGGAGAACTCAGTAGGCACAGGGGTCTGCGCAGGGAGAGGTGGTAGATAAAGGTGGCAGGAGTCAGGAATCATAATGTGGAAGGCCTTAGTTTCTAGGCTGAGGTATATAAAATTTGCATAGCAGGTAAACAATGAAAGGCTTTTAGCTGGAGATGATATCACATTTCTTCTCTAATAAGTTTTTAGATTACAGTTCTTGGAAAAAAAGAAAGTTTTTAAAAATGAAAGTTTTTATTAGATTGGCAAGCACTGGCAATATTGTATCAGTTATCTGAGGTGGTATTCTTTAAAAAATCCTCTTTTCCCAATATTTTTACACTAAGTAGAAATATAAGAGTTATCAATTACATTTTTATTATTGATTCCTAAATGCAGCAGAAACTAAAATGTTTTAATCCCAACTCTGCCAAGTAAGAAAAGTCTAGTAGGCTAGGCATGGTGGCTCACATCTGCAGTACCAGAGCTTTGGGAGGCCGAAGCTGGAGGATCACTTGAGGCCATGTATTAGAGACCAGCCTCGGCAACATAGAGAGACGTCATCTCTACAAAAATAAGAAAATTAGCCAGGTGTGGTGGCTTGTGCCTGTAGTCCTAGCTACGTGGGAGTTTGAGGCAGGAGGATTGCTTGAGCCCAGGAGTTCGAGGCAGAAGTGATCTATGATTCTTCCACTGTGCTCCAGCCTGGGTGACAAAGTAAGACTCTGTCTTGAAATTAAACGGAACAAAAAGAAAAGAAAAGAAAAGTCCAATATAACAAAATAAATAAGATCAAGAAAGGGGGGCACCCAATAATGACCAAAAATACTGAAACCAGAAAATATAATACTTTATAGGTCAGGATTTGAGTGATTATGATACAAATAAAAATAGACTTCCAAATTTGAGATCATGAATTTCTTTACTATAGGAGTTTCTTTCTTTTTAAACCTTTAAATGTATTAATTTAAAATTTTGTGTGCATAAATGCTTTTCATGGGTTATTTTCAGAAAATGAACTGTGGGTATCATATACAGATTCCAGAGAAATAGAAAATGTATTTAAATTAAAATGAGAAGCTTAAATTGGATAGATGTGAATGAAATCCTTCGTAGAAGGTATCCATAGAAACCACTTAAAATAAAGAGAAATGTTAATTCTCTTTGTAAATTGAGCTCCCAGAATCAAAATGAGCTTGAGACATTTAATGTAGGTGGGAATACTCTTTGGCCTTATCTACATGAAACACACTAATTGACAATTATATTTTTTTGGCCATGGTCTCAACTGATAGTCACAACCAATTTATAGCCAAAGAGTTGATGGAATTCAGCTAATAAATTTCTAAGATATATTGACCCAACTTGTTGATTTAATCAGGTGTGTGATCAGAAAATCATGGCTATAGTGTCCCAATCTTTCAGCTGTTTCTTGACAACACAAGAAATTAAATTTTAGCTACCAGCTTATAGTGATTATAAAGCAATTTGTGGACACCATTAGAAATCATTTTAAAAGAAAAAATTTTCCTCTGTAAACTTCTCAATGAAAGTTTCTATTTTCCATGTTTTTTTCCAGGCCCGTACACAAGCAAATATGTTCTACATTGCTGCAGTCAGTGTTCAGAATCCAATGTTCTGCTTCTGTTTATATAAAGACACTGTAAACATTTTCTGGTTACTATATTTCCTCTTAATTGAATTCTCCTTTTTAATGATCACAGAGGATATCACTAAATTGACGATCATTTCAGAAATGCAAACTGTTCATTATTACTAACTGTAATAATTCATTAATTGCTAACTGTAGCTTTTTCCTGCCATTTCCATTATAGGTAGTTCTCTAACTAACTACTTTTGACTTCGC
Organism: Indri indri; assembly: GCA_004363605.1. Taxonomy (NCBI): domain Eukaryota; kingdom Metazoa; phylum Chordata; class Mammalia; order Primates; family Indriidae; genus Indri; species Indri indri. Next base: position 28,382 of record RJWJ010011263.1, read on the forward strand.
CCACTTCATATTTCAGTTGATGTATTCTAGGTCCACGGTTTGTGAAAGTCTCAGGTGTGCTCAAGTATTTTAGCCTCAGGACATCTTTACACTCTTAAGAATTATTGAGGATCCAAAGAACTGTTTAGGAGGATTAGACCTACTGATATTTCCCACATTAGAAACGAAACTGAGACATTTTAAAAATATTTATTTTAAAATAACAATAATAAATGCATTATATGTTACCATAAATGACTTAGTTTTTATTTTTAATAAAATAAACAATATTTTTCCAAACAAAAACTTTTAGTGAGAAAAGTGGCATTGTTTAACATTTTTTGAGTCACTTTAATATCTGTCTCAATGGAAGACAGCTGGATTCTCATATCTACTTCTGCATTCTGTCTGTTGCATGCATCTCACTTCAAGGAACTTCTAGAAAACTGAGAGTAAAAAAGGCAGGAACATCTTAGTATTATCATGAAAATAGTTTTGACCTGAAAGGGAACTGGGAATTCCTAGGGCTTTAACCATACTTAGTAAACCCTATGACATAGACCAATAAACAAAATTGTCACCTGACTACGGGGCAACATGGTGTGGTTCATAGTCCCGGGAAGACACCATCCCAGGAAAGAGTCCTAAGACTCTTTTTTTGTGTGTTTTCAAAGAAATTGGTAGCAGTGATAGTTTATTGTCAAGTTCTTCCCATTTTACTTTCTCTGCAGGTGAGAAAATACTCATCTGCTGTGAAAGGTGAGAATTGGGTGCTAGTGAATTAAATTTCAAATTTAATAGTCATTAACATTACCTTTTCCAATTAGAATTGAATTATTATAGAGCTAGAAATGCTGAAAGAGAATCCGACAATATTATCTGGTTAACTGTGAGATTGGGCCCACTGAATGTACGCTGAGATAGGTGAGTTAGGTGAGATAACTTTAACATCCAAGATGTTAGATAACATTGAGTAAGGTAGTGATAGTAAGGTAGTGATAAGTTGTTTCCTTTTATATTCTCTTTCTACCTGGTTATGTTGAATAGCTGGTCTCAGCTTGTGTTCCTTAGTATGTCTTCTATATACCCTAACCTAATTTGCAGGGTCTTTAACCAACTTGCATATTTTCCAATTTAACATAAGTTTAGCCTAAGGCTCAGAGACTTAGGCAGACAAGAATATCTGGCTAGAATTTAATGGCATTGTTTTTTCACTATCTTTATTTTTATTATTATCATCTATTTAGAGCAACTCATTTTAGTTTTTAATTTAACAAAGTTTAATTTTAAAACATTTTATTTGGTTTTTAAAAGTACATTGATTTAAAGAAAATGAGTATTAAATAATAGTATGAATGGTATGAAGATATGCAAAAGCATAATAATAAAGTGAATAACTGTGGTTTGGAAAAAAAAATGACTTAATTTTATCCCCAATTTACAGGTAGGGAAATCAAGGCATAGAGAAAATTGACTTGCTAGAGGTGGCCACAGTCAGAGACTTAAACTCTGGCCTCCTTACTCTCAATCCAGAGCTCTTCTTACTACAGCATGATGAGTGCTAATGTCTAACATTTAATATTTTAACATTAGGGCCTGCCTCTGAAGCCAGGCAGATTCAGATTTAAACCCTAGCAACATTTCAGGTTAGCTGTGTAATCTACTTAACTTCTATTGTCCTCGGTTTCTTGATTTATGAAGTTGACATAATACCTATTTCATCTACTTAATATTTTGTCTATATTAAATGAGATAATATTTTAAATGGTTTAAAATGGCTCCTGGCCCTCAATAGACAGAGCTATTTTTATTAGCTGAAGTTACTTTTAGTGAACTGCAGAGCATTTGGAGCAAAGGATCTTCCCAGCCAAGGCTTGGCTCCAGAGTGTGTGAACTGCATCTGCCACTTGGATCCTTACTTAATTAAAGGCTGGAAACCATTGCATTTCTAGCTCGTCTCTGGTTGCAGGGAAGGGAGGTAAAAAGCGTTAACTGGGAAACTCATGCAGCCAAGGGTTAAAATAGCTGAAGAATTCTGGCCTCTGGTGTCTGTGATGCAAAGCCAAGTGTGTTTGCCTTTGTGAGCCCAGGAATGCTTCTGGTGAGCCTTGTTTGTTGTGGAAGCTGACTTGATCAAAGTGGGGAGAATTAAAATGATCCATGAGAGTAATAGTCAAGGCTGTATATGAACTCTCCAGACAGAACCTTGAACCTGAAGCCTCCCACTGAGGACAGACAAGTCAGCTGACAGCAGCTGGGAGGAAAAGAAAAGAATCTCTTTAGACAGAGGAGTGCAGCTGGGAGACAAAGACCCTGGGTGGGAAACACTAGACAAGGGTTCAGATTTGGTGAGATGCAGAGGTAATACAGAATGCTAAATTTGGGTTCTTTAGGATTCTTGCAACACCAAGGTTATGGCTTTCAGGTGTCAATTTTCAGAGTGGAGTTACTAACCAAAGAAGGTCTTTTTAGTACTAAAGCATTTGGGGGTGGGGAAACTGCTAATTGCACTGGAGATCCTGTGCTAATTGCACAAAAGTGTTGTAAGGCACGATGTCACACTTCTCCCCATATTAATTTCCAAATGTTAAAAAATTCTCATTATGATTAAGTGGTATTGAAGGGTCGGTCCCTGTGTGGCTGGCATTATTTTAGATTGTTTACTCAGTCCCTTCCCCCCAGAATGAGGATTGGTAAAACTTTGATATTTTATCGAATATAAAATGAACTTGAGCCCCAACTGTTGCTAAGTTAGGATGTCTAAATGAGGCATCCAAGGAATTGTAAAGCAGAAGGGTTGGATGAGATATAAAGAAGTCTTGTCCTGCATATACACACACACACACACACACATATGTGTGTGTGTGTGTGTGTGTGTGTGTGTATTTAGAGCTCACTTTGCTGCCCAGGCTGGAGTGCAGTGGCCTGAACTAGCTCACTGCAGCTTCTAACTCCTGGGCTCAAACGATCCTCCCACCTCAGCCTCCCAAAGTGCTGGATTACAGGTATAAACAAACTACCACGCCCAGCCTCCTACTCATGTTTTAGGGATGGGGAAACTGAAGTCCAAAGAGAGGAAACAACTTGGTCAATATTACACAATCGTCTGCCTTTCAGGCCAATGCTTGCCTGTTACCACGTCAAAGAACCCACAGAAAATGGACTAGTGGCCTAGAATACTGCCCACATGAGACAGTGTCACCTTGTGGGCATCTGTAATTTAAAATGCTGCAGGGATATTACTCTATTTTTTGACAATAATAATAATAATGACTCTGCTTTTTGTTTGATTTTACTTGTTTTTGCTTTTGTGTATTTTGGTTTCTCTTTTTATCTCTGTCACTGCCAGGGCACCCTTCACCAGGATTCTCCTGAGCAGGTAGTTACAGAGTGTAGTTTTTATAAAGGTCACTAATTCACCCAGTACTGCTTCCAATGAGAGAATTTAATGATCATATCTTATATTGAATGCTTTACAAATCACAAAGCACTTTTAAATCTATTCTTCCATTAATTAATCTCTGCACAGTCCTAGAGGGAAACAGAACATCCATCTCATGCATGCACTAAGAGAGACAGAGAGCCCGAGGGCTTGCCGCAGGCCACACTGCCTGGAGCCGCTGAGTAGGGCAGACTGGCGGCTTCAGCTTCCGGGACAGCTGGAGAGCAGAACCTCTCACAGTGAGCAGAAAGAGGCTAAGATTTGTGGAGGAGCCAGTGGGCCCCTCCTGATACATTCTCTGAGACCTTGACTTGGTGGGAGTTTCAGGAAATTCTGCAAAAAAGCAGAGGGAGGAAATTGGGAGAAGTGGAGAGAAATGCTCAGTGTGGAGGAGGAGATGGCAGTCTGGAAATCGTACTGAAAAAGGTAAGAGTTAGTGAAGTTTGTACTGGGAGTTTGCAGACAAGAGATGAAATTCCAGGGAGAGACCCCTTCTTTTCCTTTTGAGGGGCTCTCAGGGACTGCTTCCTTGAAGAAAATGTTTGAATTTTTGCATTTTTCAAAAATCTGCCTTTCTGGAGCACCTCTGCCCCTGAATGGAGAGAAATTTGGGCTCAATTTGCCTTTCAGGCCCAGACCCCACTCAGCCTGAGGTGGGGGAGAGCCCGCAGGCTTGCTGCCCAGGAGCCTGGGGAAGGGAAAGGGAAAGTGGCCTGTGCATCAAAGCCAGGAGAGACCCTCGGGACTATTTGTCTGTCTCTCTCCTCTCAGCCAGGGCTCTGCCCCAACTAATTTCCTGCTGGGGCCCTAACCCACGTCCCGCCCTACCTCCAGGTCTCTTCCTTCCCAACAATCACTAAACCCGGGAATCCAAGAAAAGGAAGCTGGGCTCTCTGGGTTTCTGTTTGTCTTTGGAAACCACTTATGGGGTCAGAACTGGGGCCCCAAAATGTAGGCCCTTCAGGAATGACACCTCCCCCTCTCCAGTCCCGTTACCGAATGAGGCCAATTCATTCTCTGGAATGTAGCAGCCTGGGCAATGATGATTGATACTGACAGCGAAGCTTTCATGTAGCAATATCCCTGGCCACTGACTGTGAGGCACAGAGAAAGAACTCTCTGGAATTCACAACATTCCCCCTCCAATTAATCCCCAGCCGCCCCGCTGTGTGTGAATGGGTTGTGCTGGGGATTCGTGGCTCTGAGGCGGGGGATTTGCTGATTCCTCTGAGCCCCCTGAGGAGAGGTGATATGGAGAGCAAATAATCAGCGTGCAGCGCTGAAGGGATGTAATGAATTGGCTCGGCTGGGCCTGGCTTTACTATTTGTACACTTTTAGGCACCTCCGAAACTGGGTTTGCAGACAAAAACCTGCGGTGAGGGGCCCTCGACCCCCGACCTATTGAGGGCCGGGATTGCAGCCGCCCCTCCCACTAGCTTGTCTCAGAAAGGGGAGCGAGGGACAGAGGCGACCGTCCGAGACGAAGAGGTGACCGCCAGGGCCCCGATTCTCTCCCGATCAGACAGACCTGGCCTTCCCGGCCACCCTCCCTGGCCTCAGTCACACGCTCACCCCAGTCCGTCAAGACTGGCGTTGGCACTGGGGTGTGTGCACTGGGGAGAATGGCAGTTTCCAATCTAGCTCCTGCCTCTCAAAATGCTGCTTATTTTTACGCATAGCTCCAGGTTCGCCTCCGTGAAGCCTCACCCACTGGCGAGAAGAAACTTGGGTTTCTCCGTGTTTTCAAAGCGTTTGTGACGGTCTCACCCGCGTCCTGCTTCGCCGGGTGCGGGGTCAGTCTTGCTCTGCCACAGCGCCTCCCACAGTGCCGGACTGGAAACCAGCAACTGACGGCCACTGCGTGCTCGCTATGTGCCAGGCACGGAATTCATGCGCATTGTCAGTTAATCCTCGCTGCAATCTCTGAAGTAGGCACCACTGCCAGCTTTATTTTTCAGAGAGGAAGAAGCTGAGGAACCAGTGTAGGGTCAAGGACTGGAAGTGGTGACTGGTAAGTGGAGGGAGTCAGATTCCTCCTCACAACCTCCAGTTCGCACAACCCTTGCCTTTGTGCAGGCTCAAGCTTCCTGCTGCGTGGGGACACTCAGTCCCCCTCCTCTGCTCGCTATAGCCAAGGGGATCTCCTTAAGAGACACCCCGACGGCACCCCTGCTTAAAACCCTTCAAAAGTTCCCCATAGCAGTTAGGAGAAAATTCCAGCTCCTCAGCTTAGCGCACAAGCCCCTTTATGATCCCACACCTGGAAAGAATTAGATAAAGATGGAGGCGATAATGCTAATAACCTTGCAGAAGAGTTTGCTGGATGGGCTGTGAAGGGAATGCAGGCTCCAAACCTGGTTCCTCCAGGGCAGTTTCCCGTGGAACCCTGCTCCCGTCTTGTCACTCTTGGCAGCTGCCTCTTCCTCTTGCCTTCCCAGATACCCCTTCTTTCCTTCAGGACCAAAGGTGTTGGATGCAGGTTTTACTTCTGGTTCCCCTATAGCTGAAGGGAATTCAAGAAGAACACTTTGGTTTTTAAGGACTTTTTTTTTTTATTCCCAGCAACCACAAGCCACTAGGCTAATACTATGCGAATGTCCCTAGCTATTCAATGCTCTGTGTCAACCAATCTGAGTTTTCATACATTACATGCCAAGACATTAACTTTTGCACAATAAATTTGGGCTTTCATCAATCAGCTGACAAATGAACGATTCAGGCTCTCCCACGGGGCACCGACTGCAAGCCACTGTTCAGTTGTAGCAGCAGTGTCTTTGTTTTCACAGCAGTGTTACTACAATTATATAAGAATTTCATTATAAGGTGTCCCTATTTTATAAAAACACATGTAATAGTGGAATATTCAGCATCCCATACTAATATTCATTGAGACACTTTTTTAAGTGTGGGGGGAATCTGTGGTGGGCAGTCCTTGCTGATGTCACAAGGTTCTGTGGCATATGTCAGGAGGGCTGAGAAGGACAATGGATAGGTTGGGCGCGGTGGCTCATGCCCTGTAATCCTAGCACTCTGGGAGGCCGAGGCGGGTGGATCATTTGAGCTCAGGAGTTCGAGATCAGCCTGAGCAAGAACGAGACCCCGTCTCTACCAAAAACAGAAAGAAATTAATTGGACAGCTGAAAATATATAGAAAAAATTAGCCGGGCATGGTGGCTCATGCCTGTAGTCCCAGCTACTCGGGAGGCTGAGGCAGGAGGATCACTTGAGCCCAGGAGTTTGAGGTTGCTGTGAGCTAGGCTGATGCCACGGCACTCTAGCCTGGGCAACAGAGTGAGACTCTGTCTCAAAAAAAAAAAAAAAAAAAAAAAAAAAAAAAAAAAAAAAAAAAAAAAAAAAAAAGAAAAAAGAAAGACAATGGATAATACAAATAAATACGTAAGGTCATGGTCAGCACCATAAGGAAGTCAAACAGGGTGATGTGATAGACAAGTGGACAGGCTGGCTTTAGAATAGTTAAAGGAGTGGCTTTCTAAGCAGGTGACATTTGAGCTGAGACCTGAATAAAAAGGATCCATCCATGCAAATAATTCAAAGTAGAGCATTCCAAACAAGTGCCAAGGATCTGAGGTGGGGAGAAGCGTGGCTTCTTTGGAGATACAGTAAGAAAGCTAGTAGGGCTAGAAGTATTTGAGGGAGCAGGGGACGGAGTGGGAGATTAGGTAGGAGACATGAGCAAAAGATCATTAGTGTCTTGAAGGGCAATGGCTTTCAAATTCTTTTAATGTGACTCAGAGTAAGAAATACATTTTTCATCACAGGCCAACACACAAACATATCTGAAAGAGAGGCTTCATGAAATAATACTTATCCTTACTACATTTAATCCTTACTACACATATCCTTATTACATATAATGCATTTAGATATTTTCTATTTTATTATATTTCAAAATTCTAGTCTTTATCTAGTACATTGATTTCACAATCTAGTAAGTGGTTTGGTTTGGAAAACTCTTTCCTAGACCACAGTTAGGAGTATGGATTTTATTCATTGGAATTGAAAGTTATAATCAGGGGAGTAACATAATCTGATTTACATTTTTAAAAATTTGCTTCGACTGCTGTCTAGAGAGCAGACTGTATGGGGGTGGATGAGACCAGCAGGGAGACCAGTTAGGAAGCTGTTGCATTTCATCCAAGGAGAAATGACTGTGGCTTGGACTAGAGCAGCACGTAAGATCAAGAAAAGTAGATGAATACTGTGAATTTTGGAGGTAAACCCAACATTGGATCTGCGGTGCACAGAACAGAGAGGAGGCGAGAATGACTCCAAGGGTCTTCTGTGTGTGTGTTTTTAGCAACATGTGTATAGTCATTTGCTGAGATGCAAAACTGAGGATGATCCGGTTTAGAATGGGAGCACTGTTTTGGACATTTCATGTTTGGGATATCTATACCAACTATGCAGTCATTCGTCTGAGCATATATCATGGAGATGTCAGATAGGCAGTTGGACTTAACCAGCAAGAAAGTTTTGGTAAAAGGTCAGAGTTGGTAATAAATCTCTAAGAGGCAGTGGTGCAAGGATTATTATTTAGAGCCACGGGACTACAGGAATTTGCCTGAAGAGAGCGTGTAGCTAGAGAAGAGCAGTGGGCTTAGGACCACTTTCTGGACCACACCAACATTAACAGGTCTGGCACAGAAGAGGTACTTCCATTCTGGAAATGAGATTTTGTGTAACAAAATAGAATATGAAAAATCATTAAATATACTGAAAGTCTCTAGTAATCATCCATTGAGATTAAGGCAAACAACTGTGTGTTCAATTACAAACAAAAAACCACATTTAAGAACATAAGTGAAATACAGGCAGTAGATCATCTCTAAAGTATAAACAGGTATTTTATAGTGTTTTTAGATTTCTGGGGATAGAGCGCCACTTACACTGTTTGCATGACCTCCTGTTGAACTTTCATCCTTACAACTTTACTGCCATTTTTAGGAATTCTTTACAAAAATTGAGGGGAGGTGTTGTGTGTCTAGTAAAGTTATTCTTTGTCTCTATTTAAAGCAAGGCTCTTATTCTCTCACACCTATGTTAGATGTTCTAGCTAATGGAATTTATACTCTCATTTAATCTAACTTTTCTTCCTGGGGCAGGAAAACACCTATCTTCCACCTTCCTTGGCAAGGAGGCGCCACCCTTGGTCTTCCATTTTTCCCTCTCCTTCAGTCAGGTAGGGTGTTAGGATGCCTTATTTGTGTAAACCATTCCAAGAAACAGAAGATTCTTGCCTCTCTCTTTCCTTTTTGCTTATTCTTTCCTTCTTTCTCCTACCTTCTTTCTTCCTCTCCTCCCTCCCTCTCTTCCTTCCTTCCTTTCTTCCCTCCTGCCTGCCTACCTTCTTTCCTTCCCTCAAGGGCAGTGGTTTTTAAACTTCAGATGAAATCTTCAGTTAAAACCCATAATAGAAAACTGATAAACAATGGAATAAATGGTACCCTTTTTCCCCTTTGCAGAGATCCTAGGAGCAACTTTATGGAATCCTTGGGGCTCCACAAATCACAGTGTGAAGACCATTGCTGAGGTTGATCCATTTCCTCTTTGAGAAGACTTTAGGTAAACAGCTGGCTCTAATCTCTATGAGATTAGCTGTGTACCGAGAAAAGGTAAATTAAGATTATTCCGTATGATAGGATCACTGATAGAATTTTACCCTAGAGGAACAGCAGACAGCCAGAGAGCTTATGTAGGTTGCTTCTTAATGAGAATCATATTTCATCAGTTGATCAGAAATTGGTACTGAAAATGGTACAGTACACCTAATGATTTAAATAATTTAATAAAAATATATCGATGTGAGTTTTTTTCCCAAAGGAAATATAATGGAGTTTTAATAATGCTTCCTTTAGAATCAGAAAACTTGGGTTCACTCTCAGCTCTACCTCTTACCAGCTATAAACCTGGCATAAGAGTAAGTAATATAACATCTTTGAGCCTCAGGTTCTTTGTTAGACATAAAATCTTCCTTACAGGTTTATGGTGAAGATTAAATGGGCATAACACAGAGAGGGCAGAGCAAGATAGTGACAATCTTTCATTGCCTACACCACCCTTCCCCCATGTCCTGGCAGTGCCAAGCCAGAAGGCCAAGTGGAGAGAGAATGTGTGTGCCTGGGGGAAGGAAAGTGAAGTGATTATGGGACTTTGCATTGAAACTCAGGGCAGCCCTGGCACAGGGGACCACAGCACAGGGTAGAATTCTGCCAGTACCCACAGAGGGAGCATTTAGACCAGCCCAGCCTGCGGAAATCCTCTGCCCGGAAACCAAGTTTCAGCTAGCCCAACCACAGCTGACAAAAAGCAGCCTCGGACCTGAACTAAATTCATAAGGCAGTTGGGCCACAAAAGCTGCAGTCCTTGGGTGTTTCCTGCATTTGTGCTGCCAGTGCAGCTCAGGGAGAGTCTTCTTGCACTTGGAGAAAGGAAAGGAAGAACTTCAGAGGACTTTGTTTTGCAACCAGTTCAGCCATATTAAAATAAAACACTGAGCAGACTCCTGAAGCACTTGAGTTCAGGCCTTAGTTCCTAGAAGGCATTTCTGGATCCACCCTGGGCCAGAAAGAAACACACTGCCCTGAATGGAAGGATCTGGTTCTGACAGGATTCACAACCTACTGGCTAAAGATCTCTCTCGCTTTGAATAAACATCAGAGGCAGCCAGACAACAGTCACCACAGGCTTTGGATGAGATTGGGCTGGCTTCAGGTGTGACCTGGCACTGGTGGCCATGAAGGAGTGCCCATGAAACTTCTCCCCTAACTCCAGCAGCCCAGCACAGAGAGTGAGGGAAGAGAGTGAGAGACTTTGCCTGGTAATCTAGGGAATTCTCCCATATCTTACCCAAGGTCATCAAGGCAGTACCACCAAGACTTTGTAAGAGCCCCAGCATTACTGGGCTTGGATACCTACCAGTGCTTATATGGCTGCAGTGACCAGCCATAGATTTAGATCACAATATCAATTCCCTTTGAATAGCTGGAAAGCCCTCAAGAAGCATGGGTTCAAACAAGTCCAGACTGTGAAGATTAAAATAAATATCCAACTCTTTAATGCTCAGACATTGACAAACATCCATAAGCATCAAGAATAGCCAGGAAAATAGGACCTTACCAAATGAACTAAATAAGGTACCAGTGACCAATCCTGGGATGATGGAGATAAGTGATTTTTCAAAGAATTCAAAACAGCTGTCCTGAAGAAGCTCAGTGAAGTTCAAGACAACAGAGAGAAGGAATTCAGAAGCCTATCAGAGAAATTTAACAAAGAAATTGAAATAATAATAATAATAAAACCAAACAATTCTGGAGCTTAAGAATTCAATTGACAAACTGAGAAATGCATCAGAGTTTCTCAACAGCAGAATTGGCCAAGCAGAAGAAAGAATTAATGAGCTTGAAGACAGGCTATTTGAAAATACATAGTCAGAAGAGAAAAAAGAAAAAAGAAAAGAAAAAATAAAAGAATGAGGCACACCTATAAGATCTAGAAAAGAGCCTCAAAAGAGCAAATCTATGAGTTACTGGTCTTAAAGAAGGGGTAGAAAGATTGAGGTAGAAGGTTTATTCAAAGAAATAATAACAGAGAACATTCCAAACCTAGAGAAAGATATCAATATTCATGTAAAAGAAGGTTATAGAACACCAAGAGGATTTACCTCAAATAAGACTACCTCATGGCACTTGATAATCAAGCTCCCAAAGGTCATGGATAAAGAAAAGGTCCTAGGGGAAGCAAGAAAAAAGAAAAAAAGAGCATATCAAGGAACTCCAATACATTTGGCAGCAGATTCTCTGTTGAAACTTTACAGGCCAGGAGAGAGTGACATAACATATTCAAAGTGCTGAAGGAACAAAACCCTTAACCCTACAATATTATATCCTAAGGTTATCCTTCAAGGCAAAAATCTCCTTCAAACATGAAGGAGAAATACTTTCCCAGACAAAAAAAAGCTGAGGAATTTCATCAACACCAGAACTATTCTACAAGAAATGCTATCAGGAGTTATTCAATCTGAAAGAAAAGGACATTAATGAACAATAAGGAATCATCTGAAGATATACAGCTCACTGGTAATAATAAGGACACAAATACACAATACTCCATTGCTGTCACTGCAGTGTATAAACCACTTATATCTTGAGCAGGAAGACTAAAAGATAAACCTCTCAAAAATAACTATAGCAACTTTTTGAGAGACAGATAGTAAAAAAATATGATTGGAAATAACAAAAAGTTAAAAAGCAGTGGGGACATGGAGTTAAAGGGTAGCATTTTTGATAGATTTCTCTTTGCTTGTTTATTTGTAATCAGAGTTGCCATATGCTTAAAATAATTGGTTATAAAATGCTTTTTGCAAGCCTCATGGCAACCTTAAATCAAAAAACCTACAACAGATATACAAAAGATAAAAGCAAGAAATTAAAACACACTACCAGAGATAATCACTTTCAATAAAGGAAGGCAGGAAGGAAGTAAGAAAGAAGGAGAGGACTACCAGAAAACAACCAGAAATCAAATAACAACAGGTAAGTAGTAAGTCCTTACCTATCAATAATAGCATAAGTATGAATGGACTAAACTTTCCAATCAAAGGACATAGAGGGAATGTACCTAAGTCCCCATCAACTCATGAGTGGATTAACAAAATGTGGTATCTATACACCGTGGAGTACTACTCAGCCATAAAAAGGAATGAAATAATATCTTTTGCAGCAACTTGGATGGAACTGGAGAGCATTATCCTAAGTGAAGTATCTCAGGAATGGAAAAACAAACACCACATGTACTCTGTAATAATTGGGAACTAATCAATGGGCACACATGGGCACAGAGAGATGTAAAGGTCATTGGAAATCAAGAAAAGGGAGGGGAAAGAGGGGAAGGAGAAAAACCTACCTATCAGGTACAATGAACATTACTAAGGTGATAGGCACACTAAAACCCTCGACTTAAGCATTGTAAAAGGTATTCATGTAACAAAAACATTTGTACCCTCTTAATATTTTGAAAAAAAAAAAAAAGACATAGGGGGCTCAATGGATAAAAAAACAAGAGCCAACTATAAGTTGTCTGCAAGAAAGCCGCTTCACCTATAAAGACACGTAGACTGAAAATAAAGGCACGCAAAAAGATATTCCATGCAAATGGAAACCAAAAAAGAGCAGGAGTAGCTATATATCTATCAGATAAAATATATTTGAAGACAAAAACTATAAAAAGAGACAAAGTTATTATATAATGATAAGGAATCCAATTCAGCAAGAGGATATAACAATTCTAAATATATATGCACTGAACACTGGAGCACCCAGATATATAAAGCAAGCATTATCAGAGGTAAAAAGAGAGATAGACTCAAATACAATAATTGTTAGAGACCTCACCACTCCCACTTTCAGCATTGGACAGACCATCCACACAGAAAATCAACAAAGAAACACTGGATTTAATCTGTACTATAGATCAAATGGACCTAACAGATATTTATAGAACATTTCATCCAACAGCTGCAGAATACACATTCTTCTACTCATCTCATGGATCATTCTCAAGGGTAGATCATGTATTAGGCCACAAAACAAGTCCTTAAAAATTAAAAAATTTGAAATCATACAAAGATTATTTTCTTTGACTACAATAGAACAAAACTAGAAATCAATAATGTGAGGAACATTGGAAACTATACAAACACATGGAAACTAAACAATATGCTCCTGAATGGCCAGTGGATTGATGAAAAGATTAAGATGGAAATTAAAAACTTTCTTGAAACAAATGAAATTGAAAAACATATTTCATACAGAAAAAGCAATAACAGGAAAATTTATGGCAATAAGTGCCTACATCAAAAAAATAGAAAAGCTTCAAGTAAACAACCTAATGGTGCATCTCAAAGAACTAGAAAAACAAGACCAAACCAAACCTAAAATTAGTAGAAGAAAAGCAATAATAAAGATCAGAGCAGAAATAAATGAAATTGAAACAAAAAAAAATACAAAAGACCAATGAAATAAAAAGTTGGCTTTTTGAAAAGATAAAAAAAAGATGCACCTTTAGCCAGACAAACTAAGAAAAAAAGAGAGAAGACCCAAATAAATAAAATCAGAGATGAAAAAAAGACATTATAATTGATAAGGCAGAAATTCAAAGGACAATTAGAGATTATTATGAACAACTATATGCCAATAAATTGGAAAACCTAGAAGAAATGGATAAATTCCTTGATACATAACCTACCAAGATTGAACCAGGAAGAAATCCAAAACCTGAATAAACCAATAACAAGTAATGAGATAGAAGTAGTAATAAAAATTCTCCCAACAAAGAAAAGCCCAGGACCTGATACCTTCACGGCCGAGTTCTACCAAACATTCAAAGATGAATGAATAACAATACTACTTATACTATTTCAAAAAATCGAGGAGGAGAGAATATTCCCAAATTCATTCTGACACCTGTGTCTCCTTGATATCAAAACCAAAGACATAACAAAAAAAGAAAACTATAGGCCAATATCTCTGATGAACTTAGATGCAAAAATCCTCAATGAAATACTAACAAACCAAATTCAACAACACATTAAAAAGGTTATTCATCATGATCAAGTGGGATTCATCCCAGGGATGCAAGGATGGTTCAACATGATGCAAATCAGTAAATATAATACATCATATCAACAGAGTGAAGGACAAAAACCATATGATCGTTTCAATTGATGCTGAAAAAGCATTTGATAAAATTCAACATCCCTTTATGACAAAAACTCTCAGAAAACTGGGTATAGAAGGAACTTACCTCAACACAGTAAAAGCCATATATGACAGACCACAGCGAGTATCACACTGAATGGGGAAAAACTGAAAGCCTTTCCTCTAACATCTAGAACAAGATAAGGATGCCCGCTTTCCCCACTTTTATTCAACATAGTACTGGAAGTTCTAGCTAGAGCAATTAGAAAAGAGAAAGAAAAAAAGGCTTTCAAATTGGGAAAGAAGAAGTCAAATTATCCTTGTTTGCAGATGACATAATCTTATATCTGGAGAAACCTAAAGACTCCACAGAAAAACTGTTAGAACAGATAAACACATTCAGTAAAGTTGCAGGATATAAAATCAACACACAAAAATCAGTAGCATTTCTATATGCCAACAGTAAACAATCTGAAAAAGAAACTAAGAAAATAATACCATTTACAATAGCTACAAATAAAATAAAATATCTGGAATAAACTTAACCAAAGAAGTAAAAGATCTCTATAATGAAAATATAAAACATTGATGAAAGAAATTGTAGAGGACATAAAAAATGGAAAGATATTCCATGCTTGTGGGTTGAAAGAATCAATATTTTAAAAATGTCCATACTACCCAAAGCAGTCTACAGATTCATTGCAACCCCCATCAAAATACCAATGATATTCTTCACAGAAATAGAAAAAATAATCCTGAAATTCATATGGAACCACAAAAGACCCAGAATAGCCAAAGTCATCCTGAGCAAAAAGACCAAAACTGTAGCAATCACATTATCTGACTTCAAAATAACTACAGAGCTGTAGTAACCAAAACAGCATGGCACTGGCTGTTTGGATAGACCAGTGGAACAGAGTAGAACATAGACCAATGGAACAGAATAGAACCCAGAAATAAATCCACACATCTATAATGTACTTATCTTTGACAAAGGTGTCAAGAACATACGGTGAAGAATATATCTTTAATAAATGGTGCTGGGAAAACTGGATATCCATATGTAGAAGAATGAAACTAGACCCTTATCTCTTGCCATATACAAAAATCAAATAAAAATGGATTAAAGACTTAAGTCTAAGACCTGAAGCTATGAATTACCAAAAGAAAACTTTGGGGAAATGCTTTAGGACATTGATCTGGGCAATGATTTCTTGAGTAATACCCCTAAAGCATAGGCAACCAAAGCAAAATTGGACTAATGGGATGACATCAAGCTAAAAATCTTCTGTATAGCAAAGGAAACAATCGACAAAGTGAAGAGAACCCACAGAATGGGAGAAAATATTTGCAAACTACCTGTCTGACAAGGGATTAATAACTAGAGTATATAAGGAGCTCTAACAACTCAATAGGAAAAAATCAAACAATTTGATTAAAAGATAGGCAAAGGATCTGAATAGACATTTCTCAAAAGAAGACATACAAATGGCCAACAAGTATATGAAAAAATGCTCAACATCATTAGTCATCAGAGAAATGCAAATCAAAACTATAGTGAGATATCATCTCACCACAGTTAAAATAGCTTTCATAAAAAAGGCAGGTAATGACAAATGCCAGCAAGGATGTGGATAAAGGGGGACCCTTGTACACTGTTGGGAGGAATGTAAATTAGTGCAACCACTATGGAGAACAGTATGGAGATTCCTCAAAAACTAAAAATAGAACTACCATATGACCCAGAAATACCACTGCTGTGTATATATCCAAAAGAGGGGAAATCAGTATATCAAAAAGATATCTGCACTCTCATGTTTATTGCAACACTATTCACGATAGCCAAGGTTTGGAATCAGCCCAAGTGCCTGTCAACAGATGAATAGATAAAGAAATTGTGGTACATATACACAATGGAATATTATATAATCACAAAAAAGAACGAATTCTGACATTTGAAACAACATGGATGGAACTGGAGAACATTATGTTAAGTGCAATAATCCAAGCAAAGAAAGACAAATCTCACATGTTCTGATTCATATGTGGAAGCGAAATATTAGAAACAATTATCTCATGGAGATGGAGAGTGGAGTGATGGTTACCAGAGGCTGGGAAGGGTAGTGGGGAGAGGGTGATAAATTGGGGATGGTTAATGGGTGCAAAAATATAGTTAGATAGTTAGACAGAATGAGCAATATTTGATAGCACAACAAAGTGACTAATGGATAATAAGTTAGGGTATACTTTAAAATAACTAAGAGTGGAATTGGATGTTTCTAACAGAAGGAAATGATCCAAGGTGATGGATACCCCAATTATTCTGATTTGATTAATTCACATTGTATGCCTGTATCAAAACATCACATGTACCCTATGAAGATAT
>RJWJ010011264.1:0-44796 GCA_004363605.1 Indri indri
AAAAGTTTGATTTTTTTCCCCCAAAGTTTGATTTTTAACCTCTAAATTCTTTTTTGGAATCTAGGACCGTTTGAAATGGAACAGTATGTATATTGGTAAGCATAATAATACCTTTAGTGTTGGTAGTTTTATTTAAGTTTGGAAACTCAGGTGGAGTAAAATACCTATGGAATAAATGATTACCTCATTCTTCATGGTAATAATCTACCTTCCAGAAAAGGTCAACACTCTCCTTTATTTATTTTTTTATTAACCCTTTTATTTTAAAACAAGCTCCTTTTGTCAAGAACAAAAGTAGGCTTGAATTTAACTTTGCTGGTTGTCTGGACTGTAAAAATGAAAGTATAAACCAAGCCACCAAATGAAAAGAAACAGGGGGTCTCTTTCATTTGGAAGAGAAATTGTAAAACACTGCTCACACCAGGCATTGATTCATTTTTGTATTTCATGCATTCTAAGAGTTGCTATTGCAACTATAATATTTTAAACACTCAATCTTTAAGTGCTTAGCCTTTTTCTAAGGCTAAGAATCTGAATTGTGAGATGGGTAGCTCCTTCTCAAGATGCAAGACCCCCAAGTGCTTTTACATAGAGTCTCACTTATTTTTCACAATTCCCCAAGGAGATATTCTAACACATGTCTAATGTCAGCTTTCTACAAAGGGCAATTGAACGTTGTCTGCTAGCCTGTAGATGAAATAGGGCTCTCTGATGACATTGAAGATGACGGTAGGGATTATTATAGCTTGATAATCCTGGAAATTCTGCACTATGGCATTTGGCAATATGGAAATGTGCTCAGTTCATCTTACAGATAGGAATATGAAATCCAGAGAATGACAATGACTTCTCTAGTTAGAGGCGATCTGGACCAAGGATCGTAATTTTCTCAACGCCCAGTGTTTTTTCACCACCAGCACACTGCTCTCACTGTTACAGATGTGGGGGTTTTCCTCCTTGGTAAACACCATGATCTATCCCTTTAATTGATTTTGTTCCCTTCTGAGCTTGGCAGCAAGTTGGAGGTAAGCACAGCTGCCTGACTGCTGAGCGTGCTCCAGATGCTTTCAGATGGAGACAGAAGCTCTTTTATCCCGTAAGCTCCAGCTGAATCAGGAGGCCAGAGGTCAGGACTACCTGTACACATTTTCTTAACATAACCAGCCAGCTTTGCTGACAGAATTGTATGGCTCCACATGTCCTAATTCAAGAGAGACTTATTTAGCAAGGGATTCCCAGTGAAGTGCAGCATGTTGAACGTATCCCAAACCTCTACAAATGAGTCAAATAGACTCAATTGAAAAGAGGGTGTTACTTTGCATATTCTCTGTAACAGCGCTGCCCCGTAGAACCTTCTGTAATGATGGAAACATTCACTATTGGTGCTGTTCAATATGGTAGCCACTAGCAACGGGTGCCGGCTGAATACTTGAAATGTGGCTACTGTGACTGAGGAACTGAATTTAAAATTTTATTTTATTTACATTTAAATAGTCACATATGATTACTGACTGCCATATTGGACAGAGCAGGACTATAATAAATATGTGGTTCACATATGATGGGACAAAACTGTTATAAATGATGCATAGTTAGTTATCAGCCATTTTTCATATTCAATAGCTGTCATATCTCCTCATTGATAAAACCAGTATAATGGAGTAAATAATAATGATCCATGCGATAATACAGCTCAGAGAATTATTCATTGAAATTACATGCCACAGACAAACAGCGAAACTACTTGTGCGTTTCTGTTATTATAGAGAGCTCTAAGGCACATCTTAGAAAGGATCTGGATGCAGAGGAATTTGATTTGAATTTGGCTCTACTATTTTCTGAGGGACCTTGAGCAATTAAAATATTTACTCGAGTTTACGTTAGTTCCTTTTTATTTATAGCCAGTTTGTTTTCCAGTTTCTTTTCCTGTCTGCATCAGTTAGCTATGACCCTGATAATGCTACGTAATGACCACCCAAAACTCAGTGGTTTAAAACAACAATCATTTCCTCTAGTTCGTGCTCCTGAGTTTGGTCAAACTGCAGGCGTTTTGCAGATTCAGGCGAGGCTCCACTGACGTTGGCACTAAGCCGCAAGTTAGTCCAGGTCTGCTCCGTGTATTTCTCCTGTTCCTGGTATGTGTGGGCCAGCTTGAGCATGTCATTTTCATGTGATGGTGGGAGTGCAGAAGAGCAAGCCAAATTGCATGAGAACATTTCCACTCCCTGTCCATTTGTCATCTACTGGTATCTCATTGGATAAATCAAGTCCCACCACCAAATGTCAAAGGAGCAAGGATTTTTACTCCCCCCATGAAGGTGCAAGGAGAAAGTAAATATTTACCAAGCGATTTTCTAATTAGCCCCAGTCTTCATAACCCTGTCTTTCCCAAATAGTTTCCCAAATAATAATACTACTATTAAGTAGTAGTTCCATCTACTACTTAATAAGCTCAGTGTTCATTTGTCAGATGAGAATAGTAGTAATAATGCCTGCCTCACAGGATTATTTTACGATTGGTTAAGATCTTCAAAAAGGAGCTTTTACTAAAAATGAAATACCGCAAGTGAATTTTAATTATTTTAAGCTGTATTCTCCCCATCACAGTTACCACTTTATGAATAGGCCAAACTTTAAAAAAACATATTTCTTTTACCTGGTCTGGATAATAATCTCTTCCATAGCCAATCAAATAACTTACCTATGGGCATTAAAGAAGATAGGTCAATTACCTGCTAAAGTGAATACTGTGGTTGACTCTCCAGCATCCATTCGGTCCCTTCTCTCTCTGTAAGAGGCAGCAATGAATGCAGTTAGAGAATTTGACCTCTAATTAAAGGATGGGTCAGGGTGATGTAAGGATAATCCCATCGCCTTTGCTAGTCTTTTGTTTGGGAATGAATGTGTAATGTGGTGTTATCCAATGAGACCCAGCTAGACAGTTATTGGAGGCTCCTAAGAATGTTTTTCTACTCCAGAGAGCATCTTGGGGAGCCATTCTCTCTTTCTCTCACTAAATGTAAATGAAGAATCTAGTTGTCTTAGTTGCTGCTAAGAGGTATCCTGCAACTCCGGGTCAGAGAGAGACTGAGCTAAGAGAATCACAGAGAAATAGAATGGCAGTTCTGATAGGACCTTGTCCCAAGCCTGCTCTATTTGTGAACTTTGAATTACATGATTATTCATTGTTCTCATCATTTAGGCTTCTTTGAGCCAGCATTTTATAGTTTTCTTTCTTTTTAAAATTATTCGTGTGATTTCATTCTTTCCTTCGTTGTTCATTCCTTTGTTCATTCATCCATTCACCTAATATGGCCACGTGAGGGTCAATAGTGTGCATAGCTCTTACCAAGCATTAGGAAAGATGAAAAACGAATTTAAGGAATAAATTTTTAGAAATTTTTTGTAAAATTGCCAAGTGGATTTATTCTTTTAAAAAATCCTCGATTTCAACCATTTGGCAGCTACAGATGAAATTTAAAAAGAGATAACCAAAATGATATAGATACCAAAATGAGATAAATATATTTGTGAATCTCACAAACAAAACAGGAATATAAAGTGTCATCAGGGATGAATGTGCAGATCTGCTAGATTCCAACTTTGGAAGTAGGCAGTAGCAGTTCAGAGTCTATGCCATCAAGACAGAGGACATACCCAGCCAAAGTTACAGCTCGAAGCCAGGAACTGAGGTAAACCCACCTCCTGAAATGAAGTTAAAAAAAGTTATTGCTGACTCACTGCCTGAAGTCATAGCTTTATAGGGCTCTGTAGGCCCAGGCAGGCAAGGAGACAAAAAGCACTGCCTGCCTTCCAACAAGAAACTGAGCCAACCCATCTGATGACTGGATTTCTTATATCGCTGAAATTATGATAGAGCAGGAGAAAGGATATATTCTGATATGACCTGGATGTTGACTGGGTGACAATCTCAACAACTAAAGACTGAGAAGAGAGAGTCCAGGAAGAGAAATAAAAAGGGAAAAAAAGAGATAGGAACAGAGAGAAAAAAGAATAAATTTTGCAGAAAAAAAAAATCCAAAACAAGAAATCTAATGCTAAACAAAATTAATCAATAAAATCGACAACCAGAATAATAATTAATTTAATGGTACAGTCAGAAAAAAACTTACATGAAAATGTTTAGAATATTCAAAGAGATCAAGGAAAATATTATATTCATTAAAAAGAAAAAGATCATGAAACAAAGGCAGGCAGAGTTGAAATAGGGGCAGGAAGGTAAGCAAAAAAAAAAAAGATATTAGAAATGAAAATGAAGCTATTGAAACAAAAGAAAAGCTCAAAAATATGATAATTTCTAGAAATGAATAATTGGTGGTTTAGATGAAAACACTAAGTAAAAACCCAGATCCCAGCACCAAAGCTTTAAGAAACAAACGTGTCATATCTTTCCTTCTCTATGTAAGAGCATAGAAAAGGAAGAAAAACTAGAATGTTGGTTAAAATTTTAAAAAGCAAATAGAAAGAAATACTGATTAATTATATAAATATAGTTGTATGAATCCTAATACAATGATATCAAATTATCCTCTATCAGTGTATTTTCAAAAAAACACAAACAAGTAGCTTACTTCAGGAATGTAAGGTTAATTTATCATCAGAAAATATACTAATGTAATTGACATTAGCTGATGAACAGAAAGTATGTGATTATTTTAAGAGATGCAGAATGCAGACAGAATTGATAAAATTCTATATTCATTCATAATTTTAAAACAATAAGAAAATACAAAACTCAGAGCAAGTTAGGAATCAAAGAATATTTTCTAAACCTAAAAAATGGACTATAAAATCCTTGGGCAAATATTATATATTTGTGAACCATTAGAAACATTCCATTTTGGTTAGGAAAAAGACAAAAATGGATGCCCACTATCAATATGCTTCATTATTTTACTGTTAGTTCAAGCCAGTGCAATAAGATAAGAAAAAGAGGTAAGAGTATACACATTAGAAAAGAACAGACAAAACTGTTTCAGTTTTAAGTAATACAATTGTTCTACAGAAGAAAAACCCCAAACTTTATAGATAAATTATTAGAACCAACAGGAGAATTCAGAAAGGTTGTTGGATAAAACACCAATATACAAACATTGAATAATGCTTCTCTCCACATGAAATAACCAATTATAATTATAAAAAAATTAAACGTTGTTCCAAAGAGTGACAAATGCTAAAAAATAAATTCAACTAAAGGTGAATAATATGTTTGTGGAGAACCTTACAAATATTATTGAAAGACAAAAGAATACCAGAATGAAAAGGTAAAACAAAATCCTGGAGAGAAAAGTTTATATTGTAAAGAAACTAATCCCTATCTTCACAGTGAATCTATGAATTTAATACTATTTTAATTGTTAAAAATCTTATTAGAAGATTTTAAAACTATTACTGTAACACAAAGAACCAAGAAAAATTAATAAATTCTGAAGAATAATAGAGCTCTACTATTCGAATCATAAGAATGCTTACAAATAAATTCCAGGGTGAATTAAATATCTAAATGTTAAGGAAAATTAATACTTTCAGAAAAAAATATAGGAAAGTATCTTTTTGGGTGCAGGTATCTTCCTTAAACAACATGACAAAAGCATAAATCATAAAGGAAAAGATTTAGGACTTGCTGTACTAAAATATCAAATGATTATAAACAAAAAGATACCAAAAATAAATTTAAAAACAACAACAGCAACAACAAAAACCATACAAACAAATATCGTGAGAAGATATTTGCAACTCAACAACTAATATAGATTACTATCCAGGACATATAATTGAATTCTACAAAATTATTAAAAAGAGATAATCAATATAAAAATGGGCAAAGGATATGAAGAAGCCATTCCCAGAGTAAGTGATCCAAATGGCTAATTTATACACGAAAACATTCTAATCACACTGGGAATTATTGATATGCAGATTAAAACCAATCAGATTAGAAAGAAGGAATTTGGCAAATATATGCAGTAACAGAAATTTTTAGGACTTGTCAAACCACTTTTGAGAAAAAATTGTCAATATCCAGTCAAGTTGAAGAGGATGCCGTACTTGACCCTTTTCTGGGTATGTCTATCACAGAAACTCTCACACTTGTACACAAGAAAACATATGCTATAATGTTACTGCAACATTATGTCATTTATGTTCTGCCATACGGAGAATGGGTTTTAAAATTTGGTGTACTTGTATTAATAGAATAGAAGGCTTTATAATAAGCTTTTTAAAAAGAATGTTCTAGAGTACCATGCATTTAATAATTAAATTTTAAAAATACTTTAAACTATAGAAGAAGCAAGTATAGGATAATATATACAGTATGATACCATTTGTATAAAATATAACGCCATTCAAATACCGTGCTGTATATTATTATTGGACCTGCATGGAAATGAAACACACCAGGCTGGTGGTTATCAGATTTTCAGGTCATTTGGATTTAGATTAGTGATTACCTCTGGGAAAGCAAATAGGAAAAATGGGATAGGGGCGCAGTATCTAGGCAGGGTTCAACATTTTAAAGATTATATTACTTTTTAAAATATCAGAAACAATGCACAAAAGGGTTAAGATTTGACAAAGCTGGTGAAAAAGTTCCTTATGTTAATTCTCTATTTTTCTGGCTGATATATTTTATGGAAAAGATAGAAAAGTGAGTATAAGAGTGAGATTTTTCAAGGTGGAGTGATGATCATGGATTTACGAGTGAAGAAGAAAACACTGGAGTTCAAATAATGTTTCAAACTCAATGAGGCTTCTTGTAGAGTTGTTGCTCCACTTTAAAAAGTGTGCTTTTTTTTCCAATGGCCTCTTCCTTTCTGTCACCTCCAACCACTTCCAGCTTAATATACACTTCTGGATTCAGACAAGCAGAGAAGGAGAAAACCAATATTTCCAGGTACACTCTCCTTAGGGGATGTGTGACTGGAATTCACTTTTATCAAGATTATAGAAACAAAAGACATTTTCAGATAGTAACTGCCTGGGGCCTTAGGAGGTCATGGAACTCTATGGTTCCCAACTGAAGGTCTATAGAGGTAGTTACAGGAGTGGGCATTTTCCCCCCAATATTTCCAGTAATTTAATAGAAATTGAACCGTTACCCAAGTAAAGTCTACCAAGGTTAAGTAATGTTTCTATTTTATTTCTTTTCTTTATTAACGTTTGCAGGGGATTATTTAATGGCATGTGGTTTTGCTAGCCACCACTTATTGTTAAGGGGCTCTTATAACATAGACTCTTATGATAGGAGTGTCTGAGCATATTAAGGAAAAATAATAAAAGAGTCCAGTAGCTTGAATGGGAAGGGTTGAGAAATAGAAGTTTATATTAATGACTCTGAAAAAACAGATAGAGATTTCATGATTTACTCAGGCTCGTTGAGTCAGATATGGCAGGGCCAGGACTTAAACGTGGCCTCTTCATGGTTAGTTCAAGGGTTCTTCCCATGGGTGACAATCCCCTTTTTAATCCTGCACGGTGTTAAGGTCAGGTTCTAACCCTCTCCAAAACCATGAGATGGGCTGGATACAGAGGCACTATGTTGTGGTAGCAAGAGCATGGGATTTGAGGTCAGAGGTCTGTTTTTGAGTCCTAGAGATTCTACTTCCTGGCTCGTAGCCTTCTGTCTTCCTCTCCCATAGAACTGAGTCGCACCGAAAAGCATCTGTTCAGGCGGGACTGACTTCTCAGGACCATCCTCCTGCATCCAGGTGGGAGCCATGTGACTTGTTTTAGCCATAGAATATCAGCGGAAGTTACGTATATCACTTCCGGACCTGGGAGTGCAAACACATGAATGTCTATTCTGTTTCTTCTTTCTCCATCTGCTTGCTGGATGCAGAAGGTTTGAAGACTTGAGCTAGGTGGGGCCACAGATCCAAGGAACCTAGATTCCTGAAACACCTCACTGATGACTCTTCGTCAATCAGCAACACCTGTACAGTGCTGTAAGATAATCAAAACGTAAGATTCACTGTCTTCGGTTGCTGAAATTTTGACAGCTGCTAGCATTACCTTAACTAGTGTGCAAGTTCTGTGACTTCTAATGTGTCACTCCCTCCTCTGCCCTCCAGTTTCCTTATTTGAAAAGAAAATAATCCCTAGGTTCATAAGGGATTGTTTTAGGTCTCCAGTGGAATGTAAAAAGATGCTTTATAAATTGTAAGGTGGTGGTATTATTATCTCTGAAGCAAACTGAGGGCAGCCACTTAGAGCGCCACAATTTAAATATCCTCGTAGCAATTATAGAAGTCAGAATGGGAATCTTTCTGCAGCTGCCAGCAAAGTAGAATCAACTTTAGCGTTTAACTGCACCACTCTTTCTCTGTAATTCCTTAAGCTTCATGCTTGCTTCCCTTTAGTGACTATTTTCAATCAATCAATCAATCAAAATAAACCAAATAATCTATAGTTATTCAGTATCTACCACGGTCAGGGGATGGAGTTCAGATGCTCCTGATTTTTATGTATTTAGTTCCCTTGACTTCGCTGTCTGTTCCCCAATTTATAGAGAAAAGGATGAAAGGCATACAGAAAATAAAATAAAATTAGCCACAATCCCAAAGTGATAATCACACATGGGCGAATATTTTTCAAGCCTTTTGCATTCTATACTTATGTAAAAATTTTGACCACGTTCCACACATTGTTTTGTAAATATGCATTTTTCCACTTAAGATATCATAGACATTTTTTCCAAATCAATAAATACAGAACTACATAATCATTTCTAGTCAGTATGAGGATTTCACTGTCTGAATATTTGATTATATATTCAACCAATTCTCTGTTGATAAACACTTAGGTGATTTAATATTTTTTTAATATTATAAATAATACTGCCACTTCTTTTGTACATGTACAAACCTTTGGCATGTTTGATTACTTTCTCAGAAGAAAATCCTAACATTTGCATTTCTGCATCAAAATATATGCATGGTTTTAAGGTTTTATTTTAACTCCAGAAGTATATTTACCTTTTTATTCTCCAATAAGTCTAAGTCTTTATTTCTATTTTTAAAATCCTCTGTGTACGACAAAATGAAAAAGCAATTAGTGCCCTGTGCAGGGTTGTTTGTTCTGGTCTTTATGTCTTAGAACATATCCCAAGATGCGTTCGTTTCTCTGATATATCCCTTATGGTCCCCTCAGTGTCTGCTTCTCCTTCTGGAACTGAGCTATCAGGTTCTCTTTCTGCTCAGAGGCTTCCATAAACCTGTGCACTCAGACCCACTCCACACTCAAAAATCATTCTGGCCATTATTCCTTTCTACTTTTTTCCTCCATCAAAGCTGCAAGAGATAGACCATGGTGAAGGTCTATCTCACCTAAAATTTAAAGGGGGCATTCTTTATGTAATTCACTCTAAACCACGAATGTCAGATAACTTAAAAGGTTAATTTAAGGGTTAGTTTAAGAGTTAACATCTCCCAACAGGCTATAATCCCGGTAATGGGTCATTCCAATAGGTACTGTTTTTGAAGAAAGACTTCTGTTAGTTTTGGATACCAAGTGCTAGTTATACACCAAGGCTTTGCTCGTAAGTATTTTGAAATTTATATCCATACTATTGATTGTTTTACAAACTACTAAAAATAATCCTTACAGTTTCCTTTGAGTGGCTACTTCATCTGTTTTGTAGGCTAGGACAGCCCTGATCAATAAATATTGCATTGATCACTCAAAACAATTTTCATGATGAAGACGTTATGATCAGGATGATCATTGTGGTTCATTACGGAGTTCCCGTTTCATGTGACAAGCTATTTCTTTTCCAGCAAAACAAGGAAAATACAACCAAGCACTCATGAATTTTATAATTCAAATGAAACAACACAGATAATAAATGTAGAAAATTGAATAGGAAATAGTTTAAGTATATTCAAAATTAACATACATAAAACATCCCAATTGCCATGTTTCGGTGACTGAGATGCATACTGACTGTTTCTAAATGGGAAAATGCACTGCCGTACAATTTACTCTGTGCGTCCTGTTTGCTACCTGAAATGTAAAAGATAAATTAAAGATTTCTTAGTATTTATTTTCATCAGTCTCTAGGTAAATACAATTAAATAAGAATATTGAAAGGGACTGTAATCTTATTTCTATTCTGAATATAAATAGGGTCCTTAGTGGAATGTGGACATCTGTCAGACAAACTGACATGACTTTGCAGAGACATTTAAACATCTCTGTTCTTAATTCTCAAGGAATCCTTTAGGGTTCTTAATCTGTTTGCAATATTTTTAGATTTGTTTTTGCAGGGTATTTATTACTAAAAATTATCATTAAGGGATAAATCTATAATAATTCATCATTTTTAGCTTCATGCATTCTGTTGTGTCTTACCTGGGTCAGGGATCATTGGAATTTTGGATATTAAAATATAACTCTGTTGACTTATTATAATAATGCAACTAATGAAAAGGACATATAGTGCTTTCATATATATCCTAAGGAATTTTATATTATGTACTATATCGATGGTTATTATTGAAAAAGTATTTCACAGATCATGGTAGCAGCTGTAGGATACTAATATAGATTTTGGTACCTACCTGGAAGTTGAGAAATTTTTATTATATCCATGCACTAGGTTACTACTCAGCAACAAAAGAGAATGAGCTATTGATACAGTCAATAACATGCATGTCCACTGATACCTGTTCTCCTGTTGATGGATATTTGTATTGTTTCTACTTTTTGGCTATGATGAATAAAGCTGCTCAGAACATTCTTGCTCAAGCCTTTTCTGGGCATATGCATTTATTTATCTTGAACACGTACCTAGGTTGGAATGTATGTATGTGTTTAACTTTATTAAAAACTGCAAAGCAATTTTCCAAAGTGGTTGTACCATTTAACAGTCTCACTGGGATATATGAGTGTTCCACAAGCACACCAGCACTTGGTGCCTTTAATCTGTGCAACTTAGCATTCTGCTAGTGTGTAGTAGTAGCTCATTGTGGGTTTAATTTGCAATCCTTGATTACTCTTGATTTGGGGTGTCTTTTCATGTATTTATGGGCCATTATAAGTGCCTTCTTTGGTGAAGTGCCTGTTCAAGTATTTTGTTCATTTTTAAAATTTAGTTTTTAAATATTTTTAGCATCAATTATCTTTCAAGGATAAATTTATGAGTTATTTATATATTGTGAATATGATTTCTTTTCACACATATATATATATTTTTCCCCTAGGTGGTGGCTTACTTTTTCATTGTTTTACAATTAAAAAAAAAAGTTTAAAACTAAAAAAACTGTCATGGTACCCAACCTACTAGGTAATCCGTAAATATATATTTTTTCCGTTACTGAGTAAGATATATGGTAAGTAAGATCAATAGTGACTATTTCTGGTAGGTTTTGGCTAATTATGAAATTGTATCCTACATTTTCTACATCAGCCATTTATTTTCTAGATGATCTTGATTCTAGCAAATGTAATGTCATCATGAAAGTTTTTTGCCTGTTTGTTTTTGGTTGATTGGTCATTTGAATCATTGATGAATCACTCAGGCTTAATGATGGTAGGATTATCTCAGCTGGCTCTGGGGCATTTCAGAAATCATGCTTCCAGAATTTTTTTCCACCCTTTTTGAAAATTGATGCTCAGAAATTTAGCAACTTTCTCTTGTAACATCTGAGAGTTGGGCAGACATTATCTCGCAAAGGTGACCACAGTGCTAGGAGCACCCACATTGGGTACATTGGGAAACCTTTACTTCCGGGAATGTCAAGGGCTTAAGTGATGCTCTAGGGACTTCTGAAACATAGCAGCAATTCACCTGGATGCTTGCTTTGTAGTCAACAGAAATAACAATGGTTTCATTTTAGGTAATAACCTTAGGGATTCTTATACCTATGGCTGAGCACAGAGCAGCTGGAGCTGGGAATGTAACCTCACCAAAAAGAAATGGAGTTATTATTTTGGAACTATTGCTGCTGTTACTGTGAACATCTAGTTTTGCTCCTTGACGATGGTGTCTTGGAGTAAGAGGACAAAGACTGCTATAGGAACAGAGTTCCAGAAAGAAGAAAAGGAAGAGGAGAAGACTGTGGAAGATAATGCAAGCAGTTGATAGTGACAGCAAACACTTAAAAGGTTGTTCAATGAATTAAGAATTTAAATTTGTTGCAACTATTTACTTGGCATTTTTTTTATAATTTCAAAAATCCATTCTCCCTTATCCTTTTAATCACCAAATTGTTGGAAACGTGTTTATCCTAATTTAAACAGCCTGATAAAACTGACTTTAAAGAAAGTGTTTGAGTGGTAGGCAATATTATTGAGTGTTGTGGAGATACCACAGCTCATGAGATAGACACGTTTCTTGCCGTTGGAACTTGTTCTCTTGGGGAAGACAATTAAACAAGTACTGTGAGCTGGAATGAATGTTGTAAAAAGAATTCCAGGGCAATGTGGGACCGCATAGCTTTTGTACCTATCTTATAGCAGAGGTGCAGGGAAGACCTATCTAGGGTAGTGTCACTAAATGGAAAATGATGTTTAAATAGCAATCAGCCTGAAAAAGGTGGTATGGAGGAATGGAGGATAGAGAACAGAGTGAAAAAAGAATTGGTAAAGCATGAAGGGTGATATTTAGAGGAAAATCTCAGTTGCTAGACTTTGGGTATATTCTTATTAAAATTTAAATTGCATGGTACATTTTAACATTTCATGGAAAAATCTATTACATAAACAGTCTACATGAATATGGCAAAGAAGCTTTCCCCAAAGTTAAAAATCCTCTCAAATACATATGCTTTATTTTTAATTGATGCCTTCTTACAAAAACTCTTTATTGACATTTGGGATCAGCCACAGATGGGCCTCACTTAGAGTACTTCTTTCACTCGTTCTCCCATGCAGGCATTGTTGTTTACTTATTACTCGTGCTTTTTTTCCCTAATTGTCAAGTTTCCATTAGATTTCCCAGAATAAGGAAACCTTAAGACAAATCCCTTACATTATCCTGGGATTTTTGTCAAAAAGAAAAGTTGGAGAAGATGTTTGCATGAATTCCAATTTTTTTTTCAGTGCCCTACAGCTGATTCCTCACTTCCAAATTAACAAGAAATGTAAAGTTACAGAAATCATATAAAGATATTATTGCCATAGCTGATTTGTTATATTTTTCTCCCTTTGAATGCACTATATTTTATTTTAAATAGCATGTCATAATTAATTTGTTTATTTTTTTGAGTCAAAACTGACTTTATCTTAAATCCATTTATAGTATTTGTCTCTGAGATGTATCTCTATGCCTCTTCCTGCATTTATAGCAAATCCATGCTTTATGCAACAACTGTTCCCCTGCAGTGCA
Organism: Indri indri; assembly: GCA_004363605.1. NCBI lineage: Eukaryota > Metazoa > Chordata > Mammalia > Primates > Indriidae > Indri > Indri indri. The sequence continues at coordinate 13,349 of RJWJ010011264.1, forward strand.
CTGGGTTTACCTTTATTTTTCTGAAATGACAAATGACTTCTATCTCCCCAGCACCTCATGCTTTTTTTTTTTTTTTTTGAAAGTAGCAGACTTGAAACAGCAGAGCTTATAAGACTCAGCAGAGAATGAAAAGCCTCTGAAGAAGGAAGAAATAAAGGACAATGTTCAAATGGTTATTTATTTTTTTTAGTGCAATAGTCTATAAGTTCTTCAGCTGCTCAGAACGAGTCTGTAAGTCTTTCCTCCATACACCCATCAAAACATAAGTGATACGTTCAAAAGAGGTTAGATTTAAGAATCCAGGAATGTATTACTGCGTGTGGACACAGAAAAAACTTAGAATATAGAAGAAATTAATGTTTTCCTTTTTTTTTTCTTTTAGTTTCTCTGTTATTATGAATTTATTTATTTCTTGAACATTTATGAGACATTACTTTGCTGGAGCTTGAGGTTAAAAAAAAGATATGCTGATATTTGGATCCAGGTTTTATCTATTTTTTAACAGGAAAATGGAGGTATTAAAAAGAACCAAATTACCAGGATACGCATTGCTTTGTGAATTATCACAGCTAATATGAACTGATTTTTTGGTAATTCTTGGCCTGGAACAAGCCTTCCTCATTCCCACTGCTATGTAATGCGGGTAGGTGAACGTAACAGATTTTTCACGGCACTTTAGGTCTGTTAACTACGATTCCTTAAGACTACCATGACGTAAAACATATAAAAGTGAGGAAGAAGGGAGAATAGCAGGGGCCTTGGAGAAGAGGGGAGGCTGTGTCTAGACGGAGGAGGAGGTCAGGCAGGGCCTGCGGGCCCAGAGTGGGTTCCCAGGACAGGAAGGGACCTTGGCAAGAAAGGGGAAAAGAAGGATACAGGCACGATGGGAGTGTCTGAGAAGAAGAAGGAATTATGTTCTCTGTGACATAGGATGGAAGAGGGGACTTCAGTTGGATATTGCTGTTGTCCTTCTTAAAAATTTTTTTTATTCTGACTATCAAGGTAATACACACCATCAGAGGAAACACAGAGAAGTATAGACTAATATAAAAGTATTCTTAGGATTATTTAAGAATATGTAGGAGAGAGCACCTTTGCTCCAAAGTTCCAAAATTATTGAAGTAATAGCAGCATGTGCCACTATTCCTTTGAACTATGCCCTTTGGAATAGGGACCAAATACATGTGCATAGCAGTAGGACCCTTTTTCTCAGACCCTGTCTAGTTCCAGTCCCATGTAGGAAACTGAGGCGGCCTTCTATATTTGTGACAGCAAATGGTCATTCCAGATGAGACGACGTACTGGGAAGCTTCAGAATCTCTGATTTGAGGCCTTCCAAGCCTTCATTCATTTTGCTGCGTTGTAATCTTTCTGGAGGCATTCACCAAAGTTTTTTTTTTTTTTTCCAAACAAAACAAACATGGCTATTCTCTTCCAGATTAAATGTTTCCATAGAGTTTGAATATGTTCTCTTTCCATCCTGGAACAAACTGAGAAGCTGTTAAGAAGCCTATAAGGTCTTGTGAAAAATTAGATTTCTCTTTTGAAAAAAATGTTACACATTCCTCTGATAGACTAAGCGGAGCTGCTGTTCAAGTTTGGTATTGTCTTGCTGGGCTAAAAAAATATGAGTGCGCTTCATCTTCTAACATATCTTCTGCGTCCTGAGGCTTTGACTTTCTAGGGGGACATGGAAAAATCACGGTCTATTAAAAAATTCATATGTATATATTTATTTTACTGGTTATATTTATATATTAACAGTAGAGAATAGGGAATATTATTTTGTAAAAAATGAACACAAAAATATACATCCTGTAAACAAAAACCTTCTAGCTGGCTTGAATGTAAATCTGTAAGTGGCTTACATTTGGGCTTCTACTGATAGATTTCATTTCACTGGGACTTGTCAGTAAATACTCATTCTTTGTTTCCTGAGAACTTTTACAACTTGGTTTTCCTGTAATTCCCGTAAAACCAGAAATAAAGCTCTGAAAGTTGGAGAGTAAATTGGATCAATAGCCCAAAGCTCTGGTGATGTACTCCAGGGAATACATTTTTTTTTTTTTATTGGAAGGCATGAGTTTTCTAAAAACAGTCTCTCTGTCTGCATATGTATCTATGCATGTAACATATGGCACTTGTGAATATATAGGGTTACCTTATTACCATGGGTTACCAGTGGCAACATGTGCACTGAGCTAAATCCTTCTTGGATTTTAATATTCTGTCTGTAAGTCATATGCTAAGAGATCAGAAGATGAGTGACAATGGACTAGTCTGGCATAAAGTATATGGTGTCTTTAATGGTCATTTTATTCACATATATAATACAACCAGTGGAAGATAGAGCAAAAGATCAAGAAAGCACCATATATATCCAATCAAAAAAGGAAAAAGAAGTTAGTGAGCTTCTCCCCGTGGCCTACTTTCCACTGGACCTGGCTTTGGGTTGCCTCTGTGACAATACATTGAGCGAGGTTCTTCCAGGTTTCTGCAGTGAGGAACAGGCAGATGGCAAAGAATAAAGGCCGTGGGTGGACAAGAATGTCTCCTCTCTGTAATGAGAATTTTAATTTAGGGAATGTACCCTGCTAGGTTGATTATTCTATTTAATAATGAAAATTTAGCCATTTTTCATTCACACGAGGATTCATGCAGAATACAAAGTGTACCCTCTTGGCCTGGAGAATAGAATCCTTCTGACTGTGGTAGAGGCAACTAAAGATAATATTATAGAAAAATAGAAATGACTTCTCCTGGCAATTTGTGTGAGAGAGCTCTCCATCATTCATGAGCTGCTTCTGTTCCTTCAGTTTTGGATTATCAGTGTCTTTGTTGTTCTTTCTTCTCCCTTCTGTTTCCACCATGTTGCCATTTCACTGCTCAGTAATTACGGGAAGAAAAAAGGGAATACATTAATTGACGATCGCATCAATCAATACATCACTTTGAACTGGTATAAAAAGCCTAGTGGCATTTTTAAAAAGGTAGATATTGGCTGGGTGTGGTGGTTCTCACCTGTAATCCTAGCACTCCTGGAGGCCTAGGTGAGAGGATCTCTTGAGCTCAGGAGTTCGAGACTAGCCTAGTGAGAGTGAGAGCCCATCTCTACTAAAAATAGAAAAAATTAGCTGGGTGTGGTGGCACACATCTGTAGTCCCAGCTACTTGGGAGGCTGAGGTGGGAGGATCACTTGAGCCCAGGAGTTTGAGGTTGCTGTGAGCTGGGCTGATGCCACGGCACTATAGTCTGGGCAACAGAGTGAGACTTTGTCTCAAAACTAAATAAATAAAATAAATAAAAAGGTAGATATTGTTGGCTAAAATGCCAGTGGGTGCTGAGGAGTGGGTTGTGATTATTCTTCTGTATCATCAGAGAACGAGATAGTCATCTGGCTTTCATGAGATGTAATAAATATACCAAATACAAACTTACAGTAAATAGCAATCATACACCTTTACAATTTCAAATTTGAAAAGAGACAAGAGAAATAATTTTAGTAGAGCAAAAATAGGATTGAGAGTTTTCAGGTATGTGCCTCATGCCCAGCTCCACACTACGCGTACAGTGCACTCTCTTTGCAGACAGAGGTGGACAATGGCAGTGTTGTCGTGGCAGGATTGAATCGGGCAAAGCGCCGCTTCACTGAAATACTTGCTATGAACTGTTCAGGTTCTACCACAATCAAAGATGCTTTCTCAGACAATCAGAGCTGCCCATCGTGTGAATAACAACTGTCGGCAGGCTCGGACCCTCCTGTCCGTTTAAGCGGATTGTTTGGGGTAAGCTGGCTAACCTGGCTTGAGAATATTTCCACAAATTCTTTGAGCCTCATGCGCTTCTACCGTCATATAAGATCAAGAATCTGTACAGAACCTGCGATGTATTGGTCATAGCGTATGTTAGAAACACAAAAGTGTATACAATTCCTGGAAGAACCAATTATCTAGTTAGAGTAAAATATGTACAGCACTAAGAAAGTGGAATAACAGGTACGACAATCGGCCAAGTGCCAAGAGAAAGGTACAGACATTATGTACCAGTGAACTGAAAAGAAAGGGATAAATCTCTGAGTGCTGGAGTTTTCGATGAAGGTCTTAGAGGAAGGTAAAGAATTTGAGTTAGGCCTGACAAGAAGATAATGGAAAGAGGAGCATGGCAGACACAATGGGCCAATGTGGGAAGGGGATGGCATTTTTGGGAAAGAAGGAATCCCCTACGCTGGGCAAAGAGCTCACAGCGGTGGCAGGTAGGTAGAGGAACAAGGTCTTGACCACCAGGCTCTGCCCAATGCATACTGAATATCTTTAAATGTGCTTACAACTTATTTGCGGGTCTTTTTTTCCTCTTTCAAAATCAGCAAAAGATATCCTTTAAGTCAAAAATGTGGCCTTGGTTTATGAGAAGTCAATCAATTGACTGGTGGTAACTGTCCCTGTACTAAATCTTAAAACAGATCCATGGAGCATCATCCATCAGCCTGCCAGGCCCCACATGGTAGAGCCAGAATTCACGGTCTGGCCTGTTACTTCCAGAGCTCAAACTTAATCACTGCCTTGTACCATCAGGGTATGACAGCTATGGAAGTTGGAGTGCAAGGAACTATGGCAGGGATTATGCTAACAGGCCAAATTACATTTCATCTTTTCATTATTATTAATAGCCATGGTGATTGTCTTGCTACCTTCCTGGTGAGCTTTCTAGTCTTCAACAGGCTTTCAAGTGCATGATATCTCTTGATCCTTACAACAGCTCTGTTAAATAGGCAAGAATTTTAAATTATGAAGTTATTTCTGGGCTCCCAATTATCTGTGCAATTAATCCTGGTTACATATGCAGTACTCTCATTTGTATTGTCATAAAAAAGATTATAATGAACGGTTTGCCCTTCTTTTTTTCCAAAATAGTTTAAAATTCAGGACAGGTTGTTGAAATTCTCTCCGAAAGAACGGGCTTATTTTAGCATTGTGTTTTTCTCAGATTAAGAACCTTGGTTCCGCATCAAAATAAAAAGCTCGGATGCCACGAAGAATCATTTAGGACAAGGCACTACATCCTTAACACTCTCTAATTATGACCAGATAAGTTGATGCACTTGGAAATCCTTGGAGAATAGGCAGGTGATCTGCTACATGTGTTTATTTATCTGAAACAATTTAGCAATTTTCAGCCGTATCAACTCTGGTTTGCCTGTCGTGGGGCATTTTCCAGGACTCTTTTTGATTTGGTCTACATCAGATTTTCCTTTCACATCAACTTATCCTGCAGGCAGTATACTTTTGTTTTTCTTGTTACTGAGCCAAAAGTTGCCCATACCTCTTGAGTAAATTAAAGATAATGCCGTAAAATACATGCTTAAAATTCCGGTCTGCCACAGACTCACTTCATTGGTATGAAACTCAGATCCCCTCTTATTAAACACTGTTAAATATTCTGTTCATTTTCAAGACAAATATGAACAGAAACACAACTAAATATGTACTGTATTAAAATCATTGATTCACAATATTTAAATTTTCAGCTAGCCTCCAATTAGCAGGCTTTCCAATATTTGAACAGAAGACCATTTTAATGTAATTACAAACACATTTTAGGCATCTAAATTTTTTGCATAATTAGTTCCCTATTAAACTATTTATGTAGCCCTTTTTCCATCAGAAACAGAGAAAGCAGAACAATTTTATTCCTTACTGTTACAATAATTAACTATGCAAGTAGAACAGCATATTAATAGAGTATAATTTGTTTACATTTAAAAGAAAATTGTGTTAGATTAGCATAGCAAAAGACTATTTCCATATCCAGGCAGTAATATGCAGGCCTAATAGCAATTTACAGTGTAGTTAAAGAATATTATTAATAAAGTAATACAGTGTAATTCTGTTTGCCCCACCATATTTCACAATGTCCTTAATTACAGCTAATTCCATCGAGACTAATTTGGGTGTTATTAAGCAGTAGACACAGGAATCTTAAATACAACCTTTGCTAATAATGAATTTAGAAGTTACCACAGAACTCGTTCTTATAAAACATAGGTATAAGATGAGTATTTGTATTTTTTCCCCAGGGTGAAATCTATAAACATACACATGTGTAACTGATATATAAAAGCAAACTTTTCTGGATCCAATGTATTGTTATCCACTAGATGAGAGGTTCATTATAAATAAATACAATTAAGGTGAGGTGGGATATAAAATGGCAATCAAGTGACAATTTGGATTGGCAATCTAGAATTCTCTTAGGTGAAAATTTCTGCTTATTAATAGTGTTATTTTTTTAATTGAATAAATGATGGCAATGGCTAAGCTACAGGCTACCTTAGTGTTTTCCCTTGAGGGAAATTAATAATAATACCTCCTACTTAATAAATATTCACATTTTCACCTGGCACTGTTTAGCCACTTGCATCGTTTCTTCACTTGAAAAAATTCAAGCCATGAATAAGTGGAAATTTTTGCCTAAGAGACTTCAGGTTTATTGATCATAATTGTCACTTGCTTCCCATCCTCTATCCCATCTCATCTTCACTATAATTATTTACAATAAACCTCTCCTTGAGTGGGTAACAATACATTGGATCCGGAAAAGCTGGGCGCTATACATCATTATCACCAGTTCTCAAGGCAACCCGTAAAGCAGGTAATATTTTATCTGTTTTCTAGATGAGGAGACTGAGTCTCTGAGGAGACAGTCTCAGAAAGTTTAAGGCCACAAAACTAGGAAAAAGTCAGTGAGGATTTGAATCAAGACCTATTGCGGCTTCTAAGTTCAGACTTTATAGATCTTGTGCTGTAAAGGTATGTATTTAGGATATACCTTTGATCTTTTCAAGAGTGGGCTGAAAAAAAAAATTTTAGGCTTTTTTGCTCTTTGGATAGCCCTTCAGTGTGTTCTCCCCACTTTTGTTAATAATTAGGTATAGATGTGGAACTAGACAATGACTGGCCTTTCTGTTTTCTGTGACTGCTGTGTAAAAATCAGTACAAGCCAAAAATATGATAATGTTCAGATTTCTCCTTTAATATGCCTATCATTTTTATTTTGAAAGAAAAACTAGGGTACCCAATGTAGGTGAAATAGCTCTGGCTAGGATTCCAAGTGGTATGAATTCCAGGCCTCCTTTCTTCTCCTGGCTGACTCAAGATTCTGAATTGGTCATTGATAATCTTTGAAAAGTGGAGGGCTGACACTGATAGTATTTGAAAATTTTTTGGTGTTTAATAGACACAGAACAACAAATACTTAATTTTTAGGTGGCGAGTGAATGTGCTTGAGATTTAGCTCTCTGCTCAGACTTTGCTTGTCTGCCTACTGCCTGATAGTCCTGCACATTTTGTAAATGAGAATGGTGCTACCTTATTGTGTGTCTTTAAGGATGGTATTAAAATCGGTTTACCTTTTTCTTTAGTGAGCACTACTAATTAAATGGCAAGGGAGCTATATGTAGGCTAGATGGTGAGATGAAGCTGCTCTGGGGTGAGGCCACTAATCCTGCGTCAGAAGACCAAGATGCTCTGCCACTTACCAGCTACTAAATTTGGGCAAGTCACAATCTCTTAGAACTGCAGTCTCCAACATCCAGGCCTTGGACCAGTACCAGTCTGTGGCCTGTTGGGAACTGGGGCTGCCCAGCAGGAGGTAAGCGAGGGCAAGTATGAAGCTTCATCTGTATTTACAGCTGCTGCCCATCACTTGCATCACTGCATAAGCTCCGCCTCCTGTCAGATCAGTGGTGGCATTAGATTCTCATAGGAGCGTGAACCTTACTGTTAACTGCACATGCGAGCAATCCAGGTTGCGCGGTCCTTATGAGAATGCCTGATAATCTGAGGTGGAGCTGAGGTGGTGACGCCAGCGCTGGGGAGTGGCTGCAAGTACAGATTATCATTAGCAAAGAGGTTTGACTGCATAATAAATGTATGACCTTGAATCATCCCAAAACCATCCTCCCTCTCCCTGCTCTGTGGAAAAATTGTCTTCCATGAAACTGGTCCCTGGTGCCAGAAAGGCCGGGGGCTGCTGTCTTAGAGCAATGCTGTCCAATAGAACTTTCTACAGTAATGAAAATGCTCTGTATCTATGCTATCCAATATGGTAGCCACTACACATGTTTGGCTGTGAAGTACTTGAAATGTGGCTGGTGCCACACAGAAGCAGAATTTAAACTTTTATTTAATTATAGTTATTTAAATTTAAATAGGCACATGTGGCTGATAGCTAACTTATTGGAAAATGCGGTCTTGGAATACCAATCACCATGCTTATAAGTTAGTGGTAAAAACTAATTCTCTTGTATGATCTTTTGTAAGCCTACAGCTATATTAGCTTAAATAACATCATATATGTAATGTGATTTGTAAACTCTAAGGCATCTCTCAAATATGTCATTAATAATAATACAAACAATAATTGTAGTAATGATGTTAATAATGATCCTTGCTTGTACATAGTCCACAAAATAGAAAATCTCAAGTTACCAAGCTTGGACTTTAGAATTGTCTTCTACTTTTCTCTTTTCCATAGTCGTGTTGATCTGTGATTTCACACTTCCCAGGGGCAGATGGCAGTCATTGAAAGCTTAATTATGTATACTATGGGGGGACCAAAGTAGATAAAAAAGCAGGGAGTCCAGAGAATTAGATTCTAATTGTAACTCTGCCATTGACTAACTGTGCAATCCTGGCTACTGTTAAAGCTCCAGGAGCCAATTTTCTATAAGCTTTGACCAAAAAAGTTCTCTTAATGGTTTACAGGCTCATAAAATGTTATCAAAAAAGGGACCTCAGAGATCGTCTTAACCAGTCCTTTTCTTTTTCTAGATGAAGAGAGTAAATCCAACAGATAGTAAATGACTCGCCCAAGATCGTTTGATAGTTGGTGGCAGAACCAGGCCTGGGATACAGGTCTCTATTTTCTTGTGACTGTACTCCAGGCTGTCACTGTATGATAAATCAAGGGGGTGGGTGGGGAGAGTCACTGTTGAATGCCACTGAAGATAGATAGCAAACTGGCGATCACATATCCCCACAGGACTTAATCACAATTCTGTAAGAGCTGTATAAACCCTACTGTAATTAGCTTAGCACCATGAGGTAGATTCGTTCACAGAGCACACATTCCATTAACTAGCTGTGCAACTCAGCTTCTACATTTGTAAGAGGATGGGGTTGGATGTGGCGATCTCCAAGGCCCCATTCGACTCTGAAAGTCTGTAGGTCTAGGACTCATGCACTGAATTTTTAAAAATTGTAAACGAATTCCTAGTTTATTTATGATGGTAGTTGCTACAAATATCTGAAAAGCAAAGATGCATATAGGTTGTGAGTCTGTTATTCTGTCTGTAGATACTATTTGCTGAATATAAGGATGTGTAGGCTACTGGTGGTAACTGCATCATTTTGAAAGGGCCTGGAATCAGTATTGCTGGTCTAGGGAAGCCTTTTCTCTGGGGACTAAGTTGGAATCAACCCAGGTTTTATTTTTTGGATTATCTGGCATGTTTCTGTCTTTTTGTTTTTTCTACCCCAAGCAGGTTGTTAGGGCTTCCTATAATCATTTTATATTTTTAGTTAAAAATTTTTGAATAGATACTACATGTGCAATAATATTATAATTATCGTGCAATAATATTCAGAATTACAAAAGGGTATACCATAAAAATATACTCTTCCTCAGGTACCACTGTTAGCACCAGGGTCATCAACCATCACATTTACCTGGGACTGAGGGGTTTTCTGGCACACAGAAGTTTCAGTGCTAAAACAGGGAACATTCCAAGCAAATCTAACTTCAAGTAAGTTAGTTATTTCCATTTGTATTACTCATAGTTGATATTCCTTTACATTTTTTCTACCTACTGTTATTTCATCTCTGATTTTTAAAGATTTTCTTTTCTTCTCTTTTAAACTCCTAACATATTTTCAGCCCCTTGAAGATGGAATTTCATTCTTTTATTTTTTTTATTCTTTTATTCTTTATTTTTTTTTATTCCTGCCCTCACTACCGAGCACTGCACCGACACTCGGTAACACCAGCTAAACACAGAGTCAAGACTTACACTGTACTAGATTGTACTAATTTGTGAGCTCATTCGATCTTTCTTTTTCTCCAAGAAAAATAGCAAACAGCTTTTCAGAATGGCCATAGGGTAGTTGGGGTGAAGAACAACAATCACTGATTTAATATTACAAAAATCGGCGTTAGCCTCTCAGCTTTGCTCCAACAGAAAGAACAGCTTACCTAATGGTGCCTTGGATTGAGTTAGCAATTGGGTTATCTACTGAGCTATTGCTACTGCAGATCCCACCAAATCAAACCCTCTAGTTCAAGTCAAAATGTGGGGGTGTTCCAAGAGGCTTGGGAGCACCAATACTTTTATTTTCCTCCTTCTCTTAGACTAATAAAATTCTCCATCCATTTGATAGCAAAAGTGTTGCCCCAAATAAAGACAGGGGCTATTCCCTGACTGCAACTATTAAGCTGAAATCTTATCAGTCACAAACGGTGGCAGAAGCCACCCGCTTTCTTCCTGACTTAGTCAAATTAGAAGGTGTTTGTCATTCTTTCCCTAGCTAGCAGGAAATTAAGTTTCACTGAAGTATTTGGGTCAGACCCTTAGTATCTAAGAATGATCTCCTTGTAAGATAAGTTTACAGTATTCAGTTGCTTTGGGGCATTACCTTTTGATTGCTTTTTTCATAGAGTGAACATGTTTAAGGCAGCTTTAATATTTTACACAGCCGTTCCAGTTTTGGGCTCAGCATCACTGTGGATCACGTGGTAACCCTGGCAAAGTCTCCCATAATGTCAGAAGAGAATCTGGAAAAAATTGTGAGGATAATTTCTCAAAGGCAATCAGTTTTATTTCTTCAAGTGGGCATTGTTTTAACTGTAAAATAGTATCCACTCTGACAGGTGTTAAGTAGTAGTGGCAGCCTAATCTTACATGGAAGCAACAAGGTAAATCGGCCTCCAAAATGATTGCTTTCTGCAAACGTGTTTTTCTCATTCACTTTTTCTTTGTTTTCGCCAATGACTTTCCAGCTGTTCCTCAGGTCTGGAACAGTTCTTGCATGTTTTTCTTTGTATGCTGTTGCGTCTCTGGGACTTGGATCTTTCAGTGACATAGTCCTCAAATAAGTTAGCCGCCCTTTTGGTATGTTCTCTGGCATTTCAACACATTAAGAAAAGCATTCTACAATTCCACCTGGTACAAACTTAGAATGTTTCATTCTGAAGTTCTTTTCTCTCTAATTCATCAGGTAAAGAATTTTAGAAGAATTTGAATAAAGATAGATTGATTGAAGAACCAGTAAATCACTTGACTGCCCCTTTCCAAGTTTATGTTCTCCATCTCACACCTAAACTCCATGTGGTTTTAATGGCCATTTAATAAAATTTGGAAAGTTGCTTCTCTTCCCTTCCCACCCCCAAGAAAACTACCAGAAGAGAAAAATCAGTAGCCCTCCTTACCATTCAAACATTCATTTCATCTTTTGTTGATTCTATAAGAAAGAATCTACATGAGTGCTTAGCTTTAATTTGGGAATTAAAATTCAGAATATGATGAAATTATCTCTGTGTTGTGTTAACACATGTGTCTGAGGTTTTTCAGGTTATAAATCATTCCAATTTGACAACTGTGATCAAATCCAAAGATATTTGTATTGACCATTTCCCTATTTATTACCCACATTCCTGAGTCCCTGAACCAGAAGCAATTGTTATAATGGAGAATCCATATGAGCATGAGAAGTTCCTAAGCATTTGGAAGCCCACCACCGTGAGGGTGGTTGGAAAGTCTGTACTTTCATTTTTCTTCGATTTTTTTACACTTTGCACTTTACAGTGCAATCCAAAGTTGCCTAGTCAAATGTAATCTTTGTGCTTACAAATAAATTCAAACAGCTTGCTACTGTTTGTCACAATTTTCATTTGGGCCCTTCGAGTCTTGCTTTCTTTTTGTAAAAGCCCCATTTTGCATTCATAAACCATTGCATGTTGCTCATTTAACCCTGTTCCCACGCTCCACTCCAAATGCATTACTGAGTGACCCCGCATGTCAGCACTATGGCATTGTACAGTAAATAGAGTGTTTTGCTTCATAAATCAAGCATACAACTTATAGCCAACTTCAGCATAAAAAAAGTCACTGAAATAATATGGCCCAGCTGCAGGAGATAGACATTGTATTCATAAAGCTAGCCTTAAATTACTGACATTTAAATCCAGATTTGACAAAGCTAAGACTATTTTGGAGGATTCCAAGTAATCCTCATGAAATTCCAAATTTTTCTTTTGTTGTTGTGAAGGGGATTCATTTTTAAAAGTAAAAGGGTTAGATTTTTCTCCTCCCCACAGTTATCTCTGATGGTATCAGAAAGGCACACTTGGATGGTGAGTTAGCCTAATTATGCAAGTCACTTTGCAAATCATGTATTTCTTTCTTTGGGAACCTACTCTCTGGGGCATAGCTCTCTTATTTTCTTGTGTCGATCAAGCAGTAAAATGCAAAGGTGATTTGGAAAAATCAGGTTTAGATTTCTCCCCCATCTAAATCAAATTGAACACTAATGTCTCATTGAAAATGTCCAAAGATAGAAACTAATTTTATTTCAAGAAGCAGTTTGTATTTCTCTGTGGGGGGGGAAAAAAAGAACGTCTAAAAGCCCGGCAATTGGCCAGACTTCCAGCTTTCACTGTTCTCTGTTCGTCTTCCTTTATAGGTAGCAATTTTAGCATTCAAAATTTAAAAATATGCCAGAAGAACACACAGTTACAGTGCTGTCTCCGAAAGCACGGTTTGAAAATCACCTATAATGGAAACACCCTGTCATTGGAGAATTGTCAAAATACCAGCTAGTTTAGGCCATAAACTCTCTAGCCAATATAATTTGCTGAAATAAATTAAAATTATTCTGTTTTCCCATTAAGTTTCATTCTCCCCACCTTACAAAAAATCTGTCTTCTTTAAAGCACAGAACTAAATGCTTATAACAAATGTAATGACAATAGTATAAGAATTAATGAGATATGGGAAAAGCTAATGTCTGTATTTTATTTTTCATGCGAGTGGATTGAAACACATTACCACTTTGTTAAAAGCATTTAGCTGGTAACTATAAAATGAGTTTGACTAGATTTTTTTTTTTTAATTTTTATGTCCTTACTAACAGGTAATTTCTTTGTTCACTCAAGATAGAAGAGTCCAAGTGAATTATGTTTTGGCATAAATTACCTTCTGGAATTCAACTGCTTCTTTTGGGAAGTAGCAATATCTTCAAATTAACCTCAGTTAACACGAATGGACTAAAAAAATTGTTCAAAAATTTATGTAGTTTAAAAATTGTCAGATTTGTTGAAATGAATAATGTGTTTGGATTTTTGGAAGACCTTTACAAATTTTGAACCTCCTGCAGTTCCATTTGGTGTAAAGAATTATACTATAAACAAGGGGCTCCATCTGTACTTTTGAAATAACTATTCAGTTTTCCATTTCAGTGCTCAGACAAATTGACACGACAAACTGAAAAGCAGAAGTTAGTGTTCAAAGAAGTTCAAGAGTAAACATTTAGTCAATTCGTCTGCTCAGACTGAGAGAGCTTCAGAGCACAGGAGTCCACAATTCTAAATGTAGGTTCTAGAATGGTAATGAAGACTGCCAGCAAGAGGGCTTTCCAATTGCCTCGGGTCACATCCAGAAGATGAATCTACTCACACGGCCCTCTCTATTTCCGGGTATTCTATACACATTTTGCTACACTTATGAATGAAGAAAAATAGATTAAAATTTCATTTACCAACTTTAGTTTTTTTCTGTGCTTTTCACTCATGACTTCAGGCCACCCTACATGGTCTCTACATTTGGCAACGGGGATAAGAAATCACATTTCTAGGAAGGGGATTCAGGTGATAACAGCTGTCGGAAACTTCTTTGATGAGGCTCAGCAAGACAAGTTCTAGAATGCTGTTTGAGTCATATTATTTTTCAATTTGGCTCAACAGGAAATTACAGATCACCAATGCACAAGGTTTTGGGATAGGTGCTCTGTGATCTGCTTGTAGCAGGAGCCGTTATTTTTAAACCAAGATTTAGACAAATACAAATGGGAAGAAGCAGGGAGCAACAAATCCAGAATCACCCAGAACATTTGGGGTATATTATTCTCTGGATCTCAAAGTCTTTTCACCCCAATGCTTTCTACATGGGACCTGTTGCTCAAGGATCCGTGGCCTGGTTTCTGTCTCTCTCATGATGCTTGAGGGTAATGCATGCCCAGTCAGATGTGCCTTCTCCCCGTGTCTGCACGAAGCCTTGCACACCATGCAAGCCCACTGTCATGCCTCTTGCCTTTTCAGTAATGCACTTTATTCTCCTTTCCCATTCTTTACATGCTCTCATTTTTGGCCTAATGTGAAGCTCGCATCCTTGGTGGAACCATGCTTGCAGTGCTGCAGAGGGGTTGCACTCCCCTTTGACTTCGTACAGCACATATGGTCTTTCCCATTAACTTGGAATGCATCACCCATAGCTTGGCATTGTTAGCTATCTTGTAATCCATATATCTTTCTCTCTGACGAGATCATGTGTTCTCCGAGAAATTATGATGCCTTTTTCTACCCTCTGGCCTGAGTACATAGTAGGCTCTCAAGGATATTTGGCTGATTTAGTGCTGAAATGGTGCATGAAAATCTGTGAAATTGGATGCTTTGACATGGTACATTCCGTGGCGGTTAATCTGTGCAGATTTGTGTTGGATCAAATTCATCCAACTTAGATAAGACCCTTTCAGCTACTGACTGATGCCACTTTATTTTTTTTTAGGTGAAAAGACAACTAAATTTAAACTTCTCTAAAGTGTGGAATGCAATGGAAAACAACTTAAATTCTGACAAAGTTTTATTTATTTTAGAAATACCATTAAATTCCTCAGGTCATCCCTCTCATGGGGAACATTTTAAGAATCCTTTTAATAGGTGGTTTGCACTCAATGTCCTAAAAGAGAAAGCAAGGAAACTTGGAATGAGTATAAGGGAATGAAATTAGCATCATTGAATCCACACCTTTTGGCATTTAATTCTCCATGACAACTCTATCTAGAAGGTAGATGGAATTATCTTCATTGTATGCATGAGAAATCAAAAATTCAGAGATGTTAAATTAATTGTCTAAGTTTACACAGAGACAAGTTAAACCTCTCTGTTTTTTGTATCTCTGGCTCTATACCATCACTGTGGCAATAAGAAGGCATGGGCTTTTCTGATAACTGGGTCAGTAACTTGTCAAAAATCCT
Organism: Indri indri; assembly: GCA_004363605.1. Taxonomy (NCBI): domain Eukaryota; kingdom Metazoa; phylum Chordata; class Mammalia; order Primates; family Indriidae; genus Indri; species Indri indri. Next base: position 28,651 of record RJWJ010011264.1, read on the forward strand.
CATTTCTTTATAAGTGGAATATTGCCAGCACTTTTCCCCATGTGTGGTGCTATGCCATTTCCACAGATGTGGGAGGTAGGAGTGTTTTTGCCCCAAGGCAAATGTGGTTTGGTCAGTTTAGCAGGATGAGCCCTCACAGTCTTCCTCAGTGACGTTCTTCCTCTCTACCAGACCTTGCAGCTCCATGCCGAAGAAGTTGATCGGTTCTTTGGTTCTGTTTGAGGGATTCTTATGTCTGAAGGCATGGAACATCAACATGGCCTAGAGAGAGTCAGGGTGATCACTCATGAAAAGCTTGCATGTGAAGCTTCAGCAGGCAAAGCTGGACCAGAGAGACAATTTGGTGTATATTTTGTGCTGGACTATCAATGATATAGTCAGTGGTCATTCATAAGACCTTTTGTGGATAGCTGTGTTCCTCTGGTTTGGCTGGTGGTCACCTCTTGGTTTCTGATTGTTGTGATAATGTTTTGCTTTCATAGGTCTCCCTAGAGCTGACTTGATTCTCCATTTCCCTTTCCTTTCTCCTCTTTCTGATCCCTACAGAGCTACATTTGTTTATGTTCTAAGCTGTTTTTCCTTTTTTCATTTATCGTCTCTGTACAGCCTGTCAACTCTGCTGTCCTTGCTGTGGTAGTCTCTTAAGATGGCTGCCATGGTTCCGTCTCCTTCTATACATCTGCCATTCCTGTCATAACAAAGGAAGGCCTTGTTCCCTTTCCCTGGAACTTGGGCCGGCCTTGTGACTTGCTTTAGCCAAGAGAAAGTGAAAGAAGTAATACTGTACTAGTTTTGATCCCAGCCATTGAGAGGTCTGGAAGCTTCCACTTTCTCTCATAGAAGCCAGCTGTATGTAAAAATTTCAGCTACCCTGAGACCACCATGTAGTATGAAAGTCCTGGCTATCCACTGGGAGAGACCTTGTTGGGGGAGAGAGAGAAAGAGATTCAGCCAGACCCTGCTGTTTCTGTCCAGTACAGCTGAGGCACCTGAGAGGGGAGGGAAGGCACCATCTTGGATCTCCCAGTCCTAGCAAATGCCATGTGGAGCAGAACACCACTCAGTTTAGCCCAGACTAGATTGGAACATCAGAGAAATAATTTTGTTGTTGTTGTTGAAGTCACCAAGTTTTGGAGTGTTTTGTTATGTGGCAATAGATAATTGAAACAGTTGCTTAAAGCTTGTACTCATAATCCACTGTGATATTCTAGAGCTGTGTGATCCAATATGGTAATAGCCAAATGTGGTTGCTTAAATTTAAATTAATTAAAATTAAATAAATGTAAAAATGCAATGTCTCAGTATCACTAGCCACATATGAAATGTCCAATAGCCACTGTTTTGGATAGCACATATAGAACATTTCCATCATGATAGAAAGTTCTGTTGGATCCTAGTCATTTTCACATTTTCTGGAGCCTTATGTTACTTATTTGTCAAGAAATGTCAATCCTAGCAAATTGGTTCAGTGGAGCATAAGGTTTTTGTAGAAGAGTAGAGAGAGCTGCTCTGGCACAGGTACACAGGAGCCAGGCCATGTGTGGAGTATGAGGCCAACGTGGTCCACCCTTACCCTATAGGCAGTGGGAACCATTGAAGGATTTTTAGAAGATGGGAAAAATGACAGAATATGTTCTTTGGGGAGGTGGATCGCATGCAACATAAATTCAACTGAGTTCTATACTCGAAGAACCTCTGTTAATCATGTTAGTCATTTGTCTTTTAAAAAAATCACTTATTTTCAACTGTTGTCTATTTCTTCAATTATAATTTTAACTTACCTTCCTGGAGTTAGGGTAGGAATAGAGTCAAGCCATTTTCTGCTAATGGAGTAATTTAGCCTTGATTATGGTAATTCATAATTACCTCAACTTTAAAGAATTGGCTTAAAAACACAGCAAAAATCTTAGTGCAGTTTAAAATATTACAGTCTTCCAAAATATCACTGACAAAGGTGCATTATTTACATCCTTCCTATGCCAAGAAAAATTCAAATCCCAAAAAATCTTTGCTCTGTGCTTCATTGTTTTTAACATGAAGTAAAATATTCCCTATCTGTGTTGAAACTAAATCTGTTCCAATATCCACCAAAGGACATCATAAAATAATTACATCTTTAGTATAGATTGTTATAACTATGGTAAAATTTATATTTGATTAGTTCTTGTTTTGTGGAATAATGACGTAAGTATGAGTAGCAAAAAGAATCAGCTTATGTCAATTAAAATTCAATAGAATTCTAACAGCATAAATGGTAGTCCTTGTTCAATATATCTTTTTACTATTTAAGAAATAATATTATAATAGCTCCCTTTCCAGCTATGAGAGAGCTGGAAAGCTTTCAGTGTCTTCACTTGGGAGGTGCAGATGTGGACCCTGGTATTGGCTTGGCCATCGGTGACTTTTGTGACTGTGAACAGATTTGTCACCTGTTAAACATACATTTATAAAAGGGCCCAAAGGTCCCTTTGGCTCTACATTCCTTGATTCTGCTCTTCTTTACAAGCTCTTCCCGATTGGGCTACCAAACCAAAGGTTCTTCTGGCTCAAGATATTACCAAAGTACAAAAAACACACCACAACTCTGCTGTTCTTCCAGTTAAGACCTGATTCCTTGCTCCTCAAACTTAAAAAACATGAAGCCTTAGTGTAAAGAACCACTTGGTGCTAAAATTTGCCTCACTATGGTTAGTTTTGGGGTGGTTAGAAGAAGAGAAAAATTGGAAATCTCTGTCTTGAAAAAAGCTTTTCTGTCTCTGGCCCCCTCCTGATTTAAAATGTTGGAGGCAAGGAAGATTTTCTTTTTTTTTTCATATCCTCATGATTGCAGCTACCATATTTATGTAGAATATCTGCAGGGAATTCTCTCCCACACAGCTAGGAAGAATTTTTGTTCTCAGAGCTCTTTGTGCAAGTAGCCATATGGATACTTCTCCCTCTTGTTCTTCTGGCCTTGGGGCTCTTCCTTACATGCATTTATCCTTGCTGCCTTCGTTCCTTCCATCCGCCCATTCCTCAGCCCCTAAGACACACGTGAGTTACGTACCTATCCTGTTCATGGCACTGCCGTGAGAAGTGAAAAGGTGACCCAGAAGTATCCTCTCCTGAAGGGTCTTGGCAGAAGAGTGGAGATTATCTTATCCTAGGGGTGAGGAGCCTAAAGACAGTCCATGAGAGGTTCTCCCTCAACTCAGTGGACTAACAGGGCAGTGACAAGGGGCAGATTAGTTTCCTGTTTGACCACTCTTGAGACAATGTACCTTGTCCTTATTTCCACAGGCATTAATATTCTTTTTCTGTTACTGCCACTTTCTCTTTATCATCTTTCATCTACGGTTATTACAGAAACAGTCGTCCGTCATCACCCTCAGATGTATATTTTTCTATCTGTATGTATATATATCATCTGTTTCTATAATGCATAATGTGAAAAATATCTGCGTTGAAAGTAGGTTGTACATCAACTTACAGAAATAAGTAAATCTGGTATGTTAGACTATTTTCTTTGCAGTACTTTGTAAATCACAATCATCTCACATAGGGAAGATATCAACTAATATGATACAGTAATTAGAATGTGGAAATCAAATTGAATATTATAATTGTTAATAGATGATATTTCTTGAGCACTTACTATGTGCCAGTTGTGCTAAAACCAGGATAGGCATCATCATCATCATTATTATTCTTATTTTGAGGCAGGGTCTTATTCTGTTGCCCAGGGTAGAATGCAGTGACATGATCATTGTTCATTGCAACCTCAAATTCCAGGGATCAATGATCCTCCTGCCTCAGTCCCCTGAGTAGCTGGGACTACAGTGCGTACTACCATGCCCAGTGAATTTTTAAAGATTTTTTTTTATAGAGATGGGGTCTTGCTATCTTGCCCAGGCTGGTCTCAAACTCCTGGCCTCAAGCGATCCTCCCACCTTGGCCTCCCAAAGTTGGGATTATAGGTGCAAGCCACCTGGTAGGTGTTATCTTATTTAATCTTCTTAACAAGCCTAGAAGGTAGGTGTCACTATCCTTCGCATGTTTCAAATGGGGAGATTGTTACGTGGTAACATACCCAAGTTCACACAGCTAGAAGGCTAAGCCAGGGCTCAAACCTAGGCAGCATGGCTCCAGAGTTTCTCTCTTAGCCATCCTGTTTCTTCGATTCATTAAAAACAAACAAAAAGCTTCTCCGTCATCTACTCTCCACCCACAAGCGGCAATGTTGATACTCAGGTTTATCAAGGAATAAACTCAATAATCGTGTCTGTGCCCCAAAAGCTGGTCATACTTGTCAGCACAGAAGGGTTTCATTCTGACTAGATGCTTATAGGACAAGTCTTTTGAGGGCCATATAAGACCTTGTATGGATAAGGATATATGAATAATCCTTAACTGGATAATGATATAAAATAGTGTAGGGGTTAATCACTGCTGCATCCTGAAAGTAACAAGGGAGGTAGGGGTACTTTGTAAGAAGAAGTCTTTGCAACTTGGCACAGTGTTACTCTCTGATACACGGAGCTGCTCTATGGGGCCCGAAGCAACATGGAGATTTGCTTAATGAACATACTGCAGACACAGGAGCTAAATGGTCTTTATTATGTTTACTAGTCTCTCCCATATAAGCAAGTAATCACATGCTGATGCCAGAGGGTTCAAGGATAAATGAAGTCTAGAAACTGATAGGATATAAATAGTTAACAGTCAAACCTTGAGCCCTCTCTGAACCTTTCAAGACAGCCAGTAAATTGAATGCAGCAGCGAGAAAACAGAGCCTCTTCTGCTCACCCATGGAAACAGTCAAGCTGCCACAATTTGCACAAGGTGCAAGTAACAGATCAGCCTTTTGTAGGACCCTGCACACGCTGCACATTGCGGCGATCTCACCTCAGTCACAGAGCCTCTGCCTCACAGCTGGGCTGAAGGAATTAGCTTGCACACCAGAATATTAATGTCAGCATCTTTTATCACATGGGTTGGAGATTTGCAACCATTTAAAAAAAAAACACCGACTCTGCTTGTGATTATCTGTGATTTAGAGAAAGGGGCAAAGTTATTAAAAGAAAAATCTGTCATTGAATGTGTTGAAAATATAAGTAAAAATATTTGGAAGGCTTTCTTATTATGAGCTATTATGACAATGTAAAATGAACCTACCCCTCCTCCCAAATTCTAGAAGGGGCTTTAGAAAGAAAATGGAAAGAATGCTTCACCACTTCCACTCATCCCCCCAAACCCACGTTGCTAGGAATTGGATATCAATCTGGGTGGAGAAACATTATAAAATGTCTTTGGGTTGTGTGCTTCTTGTGGTATATGTTGCCCATCATCTCAGGTAACAATTCAAATGGGAAAACTCAGGGAAAGATGAGGAATATTGGGATAGGAATAAGATGGGGATAAATTAAGACCCCAAACTCACCCAGTAGGTGCAATGCTTCAAGCCAATGTCAGGACTCAGATGAAGCCACAAAGTACAACAGAGAGAAGCCAGCTTTGACATTGAGGTCCTCTTCAGGCACAAAATGTCTTGTATTTTTAAGATAGGGACCAGGAAAAAACCCATCCTCAGGTCTTTCAGGTTCTTATTTTTCTGTCACCAAATCCCAGTGCCAAAGTAATTTCTCCTTATGCTCAGCAGATGCTGTCAGAGGTTGTATCAAACTCAGCAAGACGTGCACCCTCTGTCTCCCGGCAGTGACCATTCTAGGGTAGCAGAACGTTCTCATCATACACTCAGTGATGATAAAAGTCTGTTCCAATAGAACCCATTACAACACAACTTTTATGTATTATTTTAAGAAAGACCTTAAAATGATATTCCAGTACAACTTGTCTCATGAATAATTTTCTTAAGATCTTAACCTAGATAAATCGTTTCCTTAAATGTTTCATAAAATGCACTGTTTAGCACTTATCATGATGTACGTCTTCATTGTTTCCCTCTCCAGCACCTTCTAAACCTGCCTGTTGCCTCTCTATGTTTGTTTATTATACTTTTTGGATTAGGGCAATACTGGTAGAAAGGTAAGTGACCAGTTTACACACAGATGTATTATTCCGGTATATATTTAATTAACTAAGGTTTTTTATAGTAAATGCTCTTGTCTGAGGAGAATTCTTTCATGGAAGGAGGCAGAGTGAATGATGGAAGCACATTATTTGGTTGAAAATATTACTGTCACGTTATAGGAAACTGCAGCCCATTAAATCACCAGCTTCAAAATCTACAAATTCCAGGTCAGTAGAGTCATTTGAGGACAATGGATGCTTTTAAGTTTGGATGAAAAGGAGGTGTCTACTCCTATTTCTAGGACTATTTCCAAAAGACTGCCATCAGCTCTCATTTGCAAAGTCTCATCGATTTGAGACTTCATCCTTGGGATGAAAGTAGACTCTTCTTCTCTGTTGATGTGCTAAGCAAATGAAGAGCAGGCCCACATGAAAAGGTGGCATATTTACAATCTTCACAAAGCACGTAATTTTTAAGCCAGGGAAGTCGTATATATTTTCATAAAAAAACATACTTGCAATGTGCAAAGGCAGGCATTCTTGAGGCTTAATCTCAATTTCCTTTTATTATACCCTTGATTCCCCCTGGGCAGCACATGGTTAAGCACATTCCAGTTACTGTAGGATTTCGAAATTTAAGAGCAAGAAAGTAAAACAAGTAGGCAAGCATGTAAAGAAACAGTCTATAAGTCAACCTTTCTTCTTCTGTCTCTATACAGCATCTCTCCCACCTAACCATCTAAATTATTTGGGATTCAGCCAAGGCTGGACAACAAAGTTTAATGAGTCCTCTTGTGAATTTGAGAAGTGCCTAGCACTTTACTGTATTGAACCTCAGGGCTTCTTTCATCCCCTGATTTGGTCCATAATTGGCCAAAAAGAAATTATTGACATTGGCACTCACGTCGTTTCTGTAACATACAGCTCCTTAAACACATATGAAATCTTAGCGAAGTCTCTGACAAAACACCACTAGCGATGGAAAGGTAATGCGCTATGATATTTGCATGAATATACTTTAAAAAATAAAATGTCTTGTTATTTGGTGTGTATTTCATGAAGAAATGCCTACAGCCAGAGAGGCAAATGACCTCTCCATCCTCAGGAGTTGCTGTTCCCAGTAAAGTCTGTAATGCTTTCATTGTACGGTACCAAGATCATAGACTTAGACTTCAGGAACAAATTTTATGCCAACTACAGGCTTTATTGTATTATGTTTCTCTCCTTCTCATCTGTTCCTTTTCATTTTTTATAGAAGTTAACCCTCTCTTCCTTTATCCTGCGTGCTTGTCTCCTTGACTAGATCATTAACTCTTCAAAGACAACAGCCGATGTCTAACTCTTATTGACTTTCATTTATGGCAATGACATGCTCTGCAAAGAGCAAGCACTCTGTAAAATTGATTCGGTCCCTTGGCTTCTCCACTTAGATTGGAAACGCCTCTGTTTTGCTTCTCATTTCTGAAGCCAGATTGAATGTTTACTGATAAGGATCTCTATAGATCTAGGAGGAAGGTATTTCTGAGAGTCGTAGAAAGAAATGTTCCTGCCTGTTTCCATCAGCTCCCGGTAACAGTTACCCCATATGACACAATGTGATATCCAAACTCCCTTGAGGGGACAGCAAAATGTATACAGGCTAGATCTGTGATAGAACATGAAACAGGGTGATATACAAAATGAAACTTACCTACTGGGTACAATGTACACTATTCTGGTGAATGGGCACACTAAAAGCCTGTCTTTGGCATTGTACAATTCATCCCTGTAACAAAAACACTTGTACCCCTTTAATATTTTGAAATAAGAATATTAAAAAAAAATCACAGTTTTTTGTTCCTTGAAAAATGCTAATTTTTTTTCAAGATAGGAACTATAAAGAAAATAAGATTTAGATCATCTTGCGGGAAGTCTACCCCTACTACATTAGACTGTATTTCCTTGATCCTCCCAGCCATTTTAGCAATGCTATATCTCTGAGCATAAATTATTTTAGTTAATAACAAGAAGATTATTTTTTAATTTGCCAGAAAAAAGTGTCGGTCATCCTTTTTTCCCATTTCTTGATCGATCAGACAGTGAATACCTTGTGGAAAGATTATGTCAATGAAAGGTGACCATACTATATCAAGAATTAAAAAATTTTTTATCCCTTAAAAAGTGATTAAGTCTCAGTAAATTCATGAACTGGAATCAAATATCAGGGCAACTTGCTTGCTCACTTTACTGTTCATTTATTATTTAATACATCTCAGAGAATTATGGGGTTGGAACAGAGTTCAAGAAGTCTAAAGAAGCCCTCTGGCCTCAGGGAAGACATTCAGAAATAACGTCAAACATAGGAAGACAAATGATCATTGGTGGGACTCTATGTGGGCTAACATGGCAAGAACATGGCGCTCTAGCCCAGTCTGTCTTGTAGATATCTGTTCTTTCTCCCTCTTCATATGTACATTTCAAAATATTTTAGAAGGAAATTCATTTCATTTGGCATGAATTCCTTTTACAAAGATTTTTTAAAAATAAATGTTTCAATACAGCGTTATCTTCTGGATAAAAAAGATTTGTCTTTATAGGGCCTTTTAAAATGCCTTTCTGTTGCTCTTCTCTTAAATATAAATACTCTGTATATTTGCATTTGCCTAATTCATAGTTTGGCCTGGTCCTTCAATGAGTTATTTAAAAAGATATTGATTTTGAAATAGTACCTCTATTCCTTTAAAGAAATATTTTAAAAGTAAAGCAATCACATTTAGGAAGCCATGGCAAATGGAGAAGAAAAATGAAACCAAAAAGAGTCCCACCATGCTAGTACAATCCCTGCTATTTCTCAATACATTTCTTTCAAGTCTTTATACTAATACAATATTTTGTCTTTAGTCATAATAAAATTTTTTCTTGCTCTTTCCCAGTTGATATTATAGCAAAAGCATTTTCACGTTTTGGATAGTCTTCATTATCATCAATTTTTAAATCATTTCATTGAATGTCTCCACCATTCTATTTTATGACATTTAGGGGTTGTTTCTACATTTAATGATTATACATAATGCTGTAATGAACATCTTTGTATGTATACTGAAGATTATTTCTTTAAATTAATTTCTAAAGAGACTAAAATGCATAAACACTTGAGGATTTTGATATGTATTGCTAAATTTCTTTGTAAAATATTTTTCACAATTCAGAGTACCAGTAGCAATGTTTAGAAGTAGCCATTTCCTCTGATGCTCACCATTAATGGGTATTATACACTTTTAAAAATATAAATTTAAAAGACCAAAATAATGCATCATTTAAAAAATTTTAGATTTCTTTTATTTCTAGTAAGGAGGAATATTTTTCTTTATATTTCTTCTCCTTTGTAAATTTTCTCTGATTTCTCTGTTTATCTATTGATGATGGATAGTAGGGATTTAAAAATATTTGCTTTCAATTTTTTTATACACTTGGTCTTTTGTAAATTGAATATATCTGTTTTTTTCCACCTTTCCTTCTACCACATCCCCTAATTTTATCTTGATTTAATTCAAAATACTCCTGATTTTCAAGACAGTACAGTTTTCTTGTCCTTGTTGGGGTATTTTTGCTTTTTTTGTTTGTTTGTTTGTTTGTTTTTTGAACTTTACTTCTTTCATGATTTCACTTTGGTGATTTGTTCTCATGTAGTAATTTTGGTTTGGGGCCTTATTCTTCAGAAACTTGGCCTGCTGTAGACTTTCTGTAGTTCTTATCCCCGGGACGGTACCTGCTCGAGTTTAGGACAGCCTCCTAATTATTTTATCATGCACAGCCTATCTAGAGTGACCAGCCAGCCTAATTACTGACCCCAGGCATTAAAGGAAAGGCATATAAAAAAATCTCGTTTAGCAGATTTTCTCTTCATCTCACAACACATCACACTGACTGGTGAAATGAGAACATAACAGGAAGAGCACAATGATGGTGGATGTGATTTTATTTTCTTGGCCACAGACTTTTCATTCCCAAGGTATAACACTCATGTCTGTTCACTAAGCTCTGGAAAGAAGTAATCAGAAACAGGTGACGTCCTTGAAAACATCATGGAATCAGTTCCCTGAGCAATTGACTGCCCTCCAGACTGATGCCCTGAGCATGTGCAAGGGAAATTTAAAAGAGTATAAATGTGGAAAACTGTTCCGAGTCATGTCTGGAGTGAAAGATGCATCATAGTGGGGCATAGAATAGCCTTTAAGGTGGGCAACAGAACAGGATCTGTGATTTCAAGAACTACAAACCATATCGGTGTGAGAGTCTGCCAACTTCTTAAGATAGGGTCATATTATTCTCTCTTCTTTGGTTAATCTCCTAAGAGACAGTCATCATTTTTTTTTTTTATTCACCTTAAATATATAAGAGGCAACAAGGTTGAGGAGAGATTGTGGGCTTTGTGACCTAACAGATCTGGCTGTGTATTCCTGGGCAAATGACTTAATCTCTTTTACGACTTAACTTCCTTACTGTAAAAGGGAAACAATAGAAATCTACGGGTCCAGGTTGTTGTGAACGTTAGAGGTAATGTCTAAAATGTTTGGCTCAGATTTTAGCAAATAGTGGACTCTGATAAATGGTATTCTGGTTGTAAATGCTGTTTTTATTAATATACAGGGTTAGCTCTTGAGCTGTGACCTTGCTATATATTAAAAATTATCCTTTGGAGAACAGAGCTTAGATCCAAATGTGTAGAAACTGTTAATTCATATTGCAGAGGCTGAGAGCAGGAAAAAATATATACCATTCCCATATCAGTGTTGCTTTCATTAGGGAAAAATAATTTCTGTTATTTATATTTTCATTGTATTACTTTTTTTGCAGAATATTTTACATTGTTTATATTAGAAAAGTGAAAGAGGAATTTGCAATTTTGATGTTTAGCTATCGGGGAGGTTAGAAGGCACAGTGATGGTTTCATTAACCTTTGTACCCCCCGGGGAAATCGTGACAGTGCTATCCATAAGTCAAAAAGTGATAGACAGTATCATTTAGCTAAAAGAAACATTCCTTTACTTACACATCTAAAAACTAGATCTTCCCTAAGGACCAAAGTCGTACTTATTAAATTAGAAAATAGACTCAGAGAAGTACTTAAATCCATGATCAAATTGCCCTCCCCGCCACTTGGCTAACTTTTTAATAAATAGAATGCACTAGGAAAGTAATAAAAAAGAAAAGACATGGCTGAATTCTTTCGGTCTGATAATACAGGCCGCCATAAACAGGCAATGCTCATAAGTCCCTTGCTGTCCCTTCTAAAGATACAAAGCACTGACAAGAAATTCTAGTCAACAATGGCTGGAAAGAGGCTGGCAAACATAAATTAAAATTAAGGAGTCTAAATATGAGATAAAATTATTTAATCTTGATGATTTATGCTGGTTCTCAGAGGCAATTGTTTACTAACGCTTATGTTTATTGCTCTTTTGACTTTTTTTAATTACAGTAAACCCAAAACTCAATTATACACTCTAGTATATATTTCAAGCCATAGTATTGTAAATAAAAGGAGAGCCAATTAATAATGTGCTTAGTCTAGCAAAGCTAAATCAAGTATAATACAAAACATGGGGTAACTTCATCAAGGTTTGAAAGCTGTGGAAAACATCCCATCTGGTTAAGCTGGAAAATCTGCAGGTTGGAAATGATGATTCCTTTTTCTTTTTTGAAAAAAGAAGAGCTCTTTAATAAATGACATCTAAACAGGTTATATACATTGTAATTTTCTAAGTTTAGAGGCAATTAAAAATACATATGTTTGAAAACTGCAACTTTCTTATCAATAATCAGGTTGTGTTTTTTAAGCAAAAACTATTATTTTGTGGGTTTCTCTCCTTTATCATCTCCCACTGGCAGATGCTTTGGGAATGATATAGGCTGATCCAGCTGTGTTTGGGGTTCCTTAAACATCTCACACTATTCCTCAAATGTTTGGGGTTTGACAAAACCCCAAATGCATTTGGCCAAGCACGTTTTCCCTTGATTTTTAAACACATGTGGGTTTTATGGGAAATTTAATCCATGTGTTTTTGATTCCTTTACACTTAACTCATCAAAATGTTGTTGTGTAAGGTCTCTTTGATGTCCACAAAGCTTTTGGAGTTTTTTTTTTTTTTCTTTTTTTATGGGACACTTTAATCCTTTTTTCTTAGAAACAGGAAGTTGCACGATGCCAAGAAAAAATAAACTCCCACATAATACGATAGTGTTTGATCGAACATTTTAAAACTCTAGGGCTCAATTTGGTTCAGAATTTGACTTAAATCATTCTCCTGGTCATGAATTTCTTGGTGTTTCTTGGTGGTTTTTAGTATAAAATACAGAGTTATATTTTTCTTCAGAAAAAAATACAAAAGTGGTAAAAAAAAAATCACAAAGGGTTTTTAAATTAGTGGTGATAGCTTATCAATGAGGGTAGCATTTTAACTTATCTGTGTAAGCTAAAAGAAGCAGCTCTATACATTGAGGATAATTATGTCCTGTCTATATGCTATAAGAGGCCCTGGAGAAAGGAATACAGTGATAGGAAAGACCCACTTAAACTAGGGTTGAGCTTAGTTTTCTTGAACGTTGAGAAACAAGTGCACAGGTTTCAAAGTGTTGCAAAGAAATCGGGAAAATGTCTCATATATACGTGTAAATTAGAGGATAAATAATGAGAAGCTTGTTGACAGAGGAAGGTACCATGGCAAATTTAATAGTCTGTGAAATAAGGATAATAATAGCACTTGCCTTCTAGGATGTCTGGGAAATTTAAATTAGCTAATACATCTAGGGTTATCGAGGCAGTGCCTGGCACATTGTAGGTGCTCAGCAGGTGTGGTTAATTTTATTGTTTAAAGTCAGACTAACTCTGGGTTTGATTCCAACTCCAGGAATTGCCATGACCTTGGACATTGCTTCTTTCTTTGAGAAACATCTATCTGCAAGGCGAAAGTCTTTCCAGAAACATGAAATTAGAGCATGCTGAAGCAAAGAAAAGAGTTGTGTTTATGAAACACAATTTCCTGGTGACATGGTCTCCATTTTGCCAGTTCTGAGTCTAGACAAGCCAGCGCAGAGAGCCCATTAGGTTTTTTTTCTTGATCTCTTCATTTGTTGTGTCCTCTGTAAAGCCGATGTTGAGATTAGATGTTAGGATGTAATAAGTTTGATGTGTTCAAGAGCCATGGACAGACAGCGTGGCTAGAGTGGTGTGGCCAGAGTGGGGGAAAGAGTTGAAGAAGTCCAAAGGTAGGTTAGGTCCAGACCTTGCATGGTTTGGAGAGCATGACTGCAAATGTAATATCTTTTCTGGAAGATTTCCTTTGTGTCTTTTATAACAGAAAAAATAATTATCCAAAAATCAGCTCTAGATGCAATTAAACTGTGACTGTCCAGACAATGTTTCCCTGACCACCAAGACCAATCTGTGCTCATTCCTGAGTATGCAGGCAGATACCCAGCTGCCCTCTGAGGTTTGCCAACAATACCTGCTTTTCCATGTGAAGGTCCTGTCTGAACAAGCTGAAAGCAGTTGCCAATATTTGATAGCTATCCAGGTGCCTGATGATCTATTAGCTGTTGGATCTTTCCTTCCCCCCTGGAAACTATTATTCTACCTTAATCTACCTCCACCTCCATTATTCTGTCAGTCAAATCTACGCAAGTTACCAAATATGATAATACTAAAGTGAATAATATAATTATTTTGATGATCTGAAGGAAAGATTGAATCTCTTATAAGAAGAGAACAAGAAAGTATATATTTTCAGGATGTTTATTTTCTCTCCAAATTCCCTTCCCTAAAGTGGTTCATGCAATCTCTTGATTTTCTGCTCTCATGCAGTTTATGATCTGAACACCTCTCCAGTCACCGCACCCTTGCCTTTACATGATATCCAACAAAACAAAGTGGTTTGTAAGCCATCCATGTTGCTTCTTCTGCAAAAGCTGTCATATATATAAAATTGGAGAGTTTCAAAAGCAATAAGTAAAACTTCAGCCACTTCTCTCAATAGAGCTCTTCAAATCTTCTGTCATCCACAAAAATAAAGTATATAAATTGAAATTGATTTGTATAAAGCCTTCATAAAAATAAATCTAAACATTTAGAAACATCTGTTGGATGGCTCAGGAATTGTATTTTTATTATTTTTGAATGAGTCCAGCTTTGAAGATCTGGGACCAATTAAATGTGGCAGTGTACAAAATCAATCAGGTGTCCAGATACACACAATAGGAAGGGGCCTTCACAAGGATGGTTTTACTGTTGATCATGTGCAACATCAACCTGTAACTGCACAGCACAGTAGGTTCAACCATGGGCTTTAGAGATAGGTAATCCTAGTTTGGAATCCTGGGTCTGCTACTTATTAGCTATATGACCTTTGACAAATTACTGAAATATTTTTAATCTTCAGTTTATAGATTTTTTTTGTTTTTGAGACAGAGTCTCACTTTTTTTGCCTGGGCTACAGTGCCGTGGCGTCAGCCTAGCTCACAGCAACCTCAAACTCCTGGGCTCAAGCGATTCTTCTGCCTCAGCCTCCCAAGTAGCTGGGACTACAGGCATGCGCCACCATGCCTGGCTCATTTTTTTTTCTATATATTTTTAGTCGTCTGATTAATTTCTTTCTAATTTTAGTAGAGATGGGGTCTCACTCTTGCTCAGTCTGGTCTCTAACTCCTAAACTCAAATAATTCGCCTGCCTTGGCCTCTCAGAGTCCTAGGATTACGGGCGTGAGCCACCGCGCCCGGCCAGTTTATAGATTTTTAAAATGGAGATAATAATATTTCTACTACTTAGAGTGATTGTGAAAATTAAATGAGATAATTTACATCATGTTTCTCTCATTTTAAGTGATCAATAGAAGCTAACTAATAATATAATTATTATTGTTAATAAGATCAAGTATTTATTGCCCTTATTATGTTCAATGCAGTATTCCAAGCACTGTGGAGACTGAAAAAAGTATTCAACATAATTTCTTTTTGGAGAACTGGGACCTATTCACATGGAAGGTTAACTCTAAACAGAGGATCTAAGAACAAAAATAAAAGGAATTTAGATAGAAAGTAGAAGACTAATTGCCAAAGAACCATAGAACTAAAAAGGAAATCTCTGAAAGTAAAGATGCGCAGGATTCAAAAAGTCCAGAGGGAAAGGGGAAGTATTCTATTACTGTGCTTAAAGACCACACAGCTGCAAATTGTATATTAAAGACTGCATTAATAGACAACAGTTATTGTTAAATGAATAGTTATAGTTGATAAAAGTAATATTTTGATAACAGATATTATGGATATCATTAACAGCAGTTAACTAGATTAATTAATGCCAATTAAACATACCAAATTCACTAAAGGTTGTACATAAATCAGAACTTGTCTTTCAATGAGAAATTCTTGTAATGGGTTGGAGTGTTTTTGTTAGAACTTGATTGCTCCTTTCACTCAGCAGCTCTGATCTTGTTGAGCAGTTGTGATAAGGCCAGCTGCATCTGAAATGAGCATGTATCAGTATTGTAACACCTTTAGGCCTATCACCCCTACAAAACCCTTGTCACTTTAGTTTAATTGCAAATTCCCTGGAGAGCCTTCGCTAATGACCCATTTACATTAAAGCTTTTAAATTAGATTTCAATCTTAATTTCACTTGAAATGTTACCCTGGAGTAATCATTCCATTATAAATCATTTTATTTGATTTTATGGAATTGCTCAATTACAAGAGAAGTATTGAAATAAAGTGCGGTTATGTTGAGAAAAGCAGATAGACAAAAGCAGAGTCTGTTTGACTTTGGGAAAATGTTATCAGTCAGGGAAAAACTTAGTCATTTATAAGCCACACAATGTCTTACAGTACTGAACTGTAGGGTATTTTGTACATGAGATAATTGGAGTACTATGATGGTTTGAATGGATATTAAGGCTTTAAACTTGGGAAGGAAGCATAAGAGAATGCCAAGATCATTCCAGATCAAGGTAGGATGCTTATTTCCCTTCTGGACAAATCGCTGACCCAGGAGGCCATCTTTAATGACTGAGAGTGGCATGTCAGAAATTATCTTCTTCAACTCTGTATTCCATTAATCCATGTATGTGCTATTGAGTCTCCTAGGTTGACGGGTCCTGTAGTAC
>RJWJ010011265.1:0-44845 GCA_004363605.1 Indri indri
GTGGTTAAGAAATACGATTTCATTAGTTTTATCATCTATTTTCTTCCTGTGGTGAAGGCAGACTAATATAATTATATGGGATGGTAAATTTTTGGTACATTAATTGCAAACTGCATGACGAAATTTGTTTTTTTGGCACCAGCCTGACATTGTTAGTGGAATGTCACAACAGCAGGGTCTGTGGGCTTCCATTTCATCTTGCTATAACTTTAGTTTTATGGTTAAAAAAAGGTCCAAAGTTTAAACACCTTTTTCTAATATTGCCAAAGATATAAAGTGCTTTAAATTCTCTTGTTTATAGATAATAAATCTTCTCTGTTTAGCTCAGAAACAGGTGAGAGATAATAAATGATCAATTTGAAGGACTTTTAGATTATTTAATCTTTGCTTACATTGCTTTTTCATCGTGCTTAATGATGAAATGTTAAATCAACAAAATAAGATCAAGTACACAATGTTTTTATAAGTTTGGTAAACTTTAGTCCCATTGTGTACTTTTGAGGACAGTGCTATAAATTAAAATTTTTTTTTTTTTTTTTTTTCGAGACAGAGTCTCACTCTCTTGCCTAGGCTAGAGTGCCTTGGCATCATCAGCCTAGCTCACAGCAACCTCAAACTCCTGGGCTCAAGCGATCCTCCTGCCTCAGCCTCCCGGGTAGCTGGGACTACAGGCATGCGCCACCGTGCCTGGCTAATTTTTTCTATTTTTAGTTGTTTGGCTAATTTCTATTTATAGTAGAGACGGGGGTCTCACTCTTGCTCAGGCTAGTCTTGAACTCCTGAGCTCAAGCAATCCTCCCACCTCGGCCTCCCAGAGTGCTAGGATTATAGGCGTGAGCCACCGCACCCGGCAAAATTAAAATTTTGTAAAAGGTTGCATCACGCTAATTTGGAAGCTTCTAATGCAAAATGAGACTGGGTTCAAATATATTAATTATCATTAAGTATTAATTAATACACATTAGATGTCTAATGTGGGTATAGTTTTATCCAAGCCATCTCAGAAAGTTTGTCAGGGAGTCAGTGGAAACCCTCGCTGGAAAGATGTCTCTTAGTGAACTGGTTCTCAATCTTTAAAAACTATCTCAATGCACTAGAGAGATGGGACACACTCCCATCGGTGACGATGGCTTGCAGCATGGCACTGTCTCAGAAGGGAATGCAGTGGGGAAGCACACTCCTAACAAGATGTACCTCCTCCTCCTCCCCTTGCTTGAGAAACAGTACTCTAAAATTTACTAGACATACAGTTGTCATAAAACTTGAATGTGTTTGAATGAAGCCATTTTAGTCAACTTTACCTCTCTTCCCTCATTGAAGGGTTTCATTTTCCATTGCTCAGTTTTTAGAAAATAACTCTGATCTTTTTTCAAAAGAAATGAATTTATAATTGTTGGTAGAACACTGCAAGGTCTTTTGAGTACAACATAATGTAAATATTCGGTCTGCTGCAAAGTGTTTTTTTTTTTTTTTTTTGTGGAACACTGCTTACATGAGAGGTTCTGAAGAAGGTGGAGTGGAATAGAATGGTTTTGTCAGATATGTTCGTGAAACCGTCATTTGAATCTATCGTGTCCCTTTTTATATGAAACACTGATCAACACTGTACGACCCTTTATAACATATTAGTTGAATGCCAGCCTCTGATTTTCTAGTCAGCAATCCATTATGGCAAAGACCTACGTCCAAACTCAGAGATGTTCTTCCAACTTACATTAATGTCTGGTTTTCTTGAACTGTATGAGAGAAAAAATAAATAGAATGTATTTATTATCATAAAGTTGTCCTGGTTGCCACTTGATTTGGTTATGTTTCACCTACCATACTGCAAACGTGTTCGTTCCTCATGGGAAAATAATTCCTGCGTCTGGTAAATCATTAAACGAATGATTGGTGCCTGATATGTACAGAATGGATGCTGTCCTAGAAGCTGGGGAAAACAGTGAATAGAAGCTATGGTGTACCCCCTCATGGAGCTAGTGTTCTGGTTGGGCAGGAAGACAAGATACGTAGATAAATTTAGATAGTTGCTGAAAGGGAAATGGGCCTGGTGAAGGATTAGGGAGAGGGGTGGTGGGGCAGGGGAATTGGATGGCCGCTCTGGTAAGCTGCATTTGAGGGGAGACTTGCTGGGCAGAAAGGAGGCAGGCTCGCGGGTGTGCTGGGGAAGGGATTTTAGGCAGAGGCAGCAGTAGTACCAGGGCTCCACGGCCAGCAAGTGCTTGTTCTGTTTAGGCAGGATGGACATCAGGCCACTCCAGCATTGTGTAACTCCAGAAAACGTCTGGATGACTTGACTTGCCATGAATTCTGAAATTTTCCTGAGTTTTCTTCCTGGAAGATTGCCTGAAGAGCTTTTTATGTCCCTCCCCTTGATAATTTTATGGAATGCTTCAACTCAGTAATAAATGCGTTTCAGACAAACAGAAAGTTGTTAGTCTCATACTCTTCATGCTAAGCAACGGATTTCTAAAAGTGGCTTAACTTTCGCCTCCTCCAGAGTATAGAATGAAAGGACTTCAAAGAACATTTAATTCAGCCCTTTTAAAATTCGTTCAATAGAAGATAAAAAAGTAAAATAAAAAAGAAAAAACTAAAAAAATTAAAATGTGTTCGATGGTGTAAAATGCAGATTCTCAGACCCCAAAGTACCGACATAGAATACCAAAGGAGAGGGAAGGGGTCCAGGAGTTTTGAATTTTTAGCAAAAGCCACAGGTGATTTTTAATATAAGGGCATTTAAGAAGCACTGATATAGTCCAACTATTTTAAAAAATAAATAGTTTCAGACTTAGAAAAATGTTGCAAAATAGTACCAAAAATTCCCAGGTATGTTTCTCCCTTCCCCCTTTCCACATGTATAACTCCCTTCTCCAACAGTGCAAAAGCCAGCTCCCATTAGCCACAATGTATTTACTTATTTGCTCAATCCTAGAATGTACAGAATGTTTCAGAGTAACATTCAGATACAGAATATGGGGCAAAGAAGTCTACCAATCAGAATTCAATCTGTTTCAAGTTCCTTTTGTCTTGAGCCTGAAGGTCAGCCTGGGTCTAAATAGTCAAAAATACTTGGGTTAGTTATTTCCCCCTTTCTCTGTGGCTGTACTATTCATTTGAAATATAATTCATATCATTTGTTTCTTTTTGTGTGAATTTTACAGTCCTCCCCCAGCCTGGCTGATTTTATTTGTGTTTTCAGTATGTAAAACATTAACATCTAACCATTTATTTTATAAATAACCTGGGGAGAGACAGTCCCATGGCCTGGGAATGCGAGATAATGTTTCCAAGGCCACCGAGTGACCGGCAGGGCCAGGGAGGGAACGAGGTGTGTGGAGTGTGTCTCAGCTCCCAGGGCAGTCCTGTGCATTTTACTGCCTTCCCTTAAACACTGGGCTTGAAAAGTTTCTGGTCATTGGTGTTCATTGTGTGTCCACAGCCGGACTTGCTTCTCTGGGCGTTTGGCTGGATATATGATTTCAAATTGGTGAAGTGTCAGCCTCTCTTCAGTGATTTGCATAAGACGATTGCCAGTCCAGTTGAGCAGTTTCTAATGAAGTCAAACTTAACACACAAGACCCATAATCCCACCCAAGAGAAATAAAAACACATCTGCATAAAGACCTTTACACGAGCAATTATACCAGTCTCATTGGTAATTGCCAATAAGTGGAAACAACCTGAGTCTCAACTAGTGGATGGCTAAACTGTCCTGCATTATATGATGGAATAGTACTCAGCAATCAAAGGGGATCAAGTTACTGGTACGTGTCCCACATGGGTGGATCTCGAAGCACTACGCTGTGCGAAAGAAGAGACATTTTGCAAAAGGCAAAACTATAGGGAAGGAAATCACAAAAGTGGGTGCCGAGACCTGGGACTAGGGGAAGGGGACTGACTACAAAGGGGCAGCACAAGGGGTTTTCTGGAGTGACGGAAATACACACCGGATTATGGTGGTAGTTACAGGGTGGTGCATGTTCATCAAACACATAGAATGATACAACTATAAAAAATGGGCGATTTTACTGCATGTAGCTTATACCTCAAGAACCTGACGTTAAAAAGAAAAAAACCTCCGGGTCCTACTCCGTCTCCCTCTCCTGCCCTCACCTCTGGTCCGGATTGCTGATTCTAGGGGAAAATGCAAATCTTTTACTGGCTATGGAGAGCCCTTCACCATTTTCGAATAGAGAAATGGTATTTTTAAGAAAATTAATAAACCAGAGCTTTAATATGGATGGAAACGAGAGAGGGAGAAGAAACTGGCCTAAAGAGACTGTGGAGGCAGTGCAATGTGACTAGGTCCCCAACTGGGGTGTTCTTTCAAGGGATGGAGCGCCTACTCGGCTAGGCACCAGGCATGCAACAGTGCCATCTAGCGAGGCCTGTGGGGATAAGCTGGCAGAGGAGACAGGAATAAACAGTGACTGCAGATTGGGATGTGAGCGCTGAAGCAAATTAACAGGTGCACTGACTGGGGGAGGGTAGCAGGTGTGGGCCGAGGGGGTCCAATATCCAGAGCAGGGTAGTTGGCAGATCTGCTGAGAACTAAAGATGAGGCATTGTTGGAGAAAAGGAGGGAGGAGAATGTGACGGCAGAGAATGGGCATTTGAGCCCCATGTGTTCAGGGCACTGCAGTTGAACATGGCTGGAGGGCGCAGGAGGCAGTGATGAGTGATGAGCCTGGAGCAGAAGAGCCTCAGGGCCCTGGGGAGGGTCTCTGGCAATGGGGAGCCACCACAGGGTTTCATGCAGGGGAGCGACACGATCAGACCTGTGATTTAGGGGTGAGCTGGTTGCAAAACGGAAACTGGGATGAGGGAGGCACAGGGAGGCCCGTTAGGACAATGTTGTAGACATCCAGGTGAGAGAAGGTAATGGCCAAAGGGGACGGAGAGAAGTGGAGAGACTTGAAGGCTATTTAGTAGGTAGAACTGTTAAGATGTAGTGATTGAATGTTGGAACAGAAGGAGAGGAAAAAGCCAAAGATGGTGCCTTAGACTCTGGCTTGGGTGATGCCATCCACTGAGTGGGAGCAGATTTGGGAAAAGAGATTACGATGTGTTAGGTGTGAGGTGCCCGTGGGACATCCAAGTAGAGAATCCAGAAGGCAGTTGGATATTGGGTTTGGAGTTCAGAAGAGCAAATGTGAATGGGACGTGAAGCCGTGGGACTGCCCGAGTGTCTGAGAAGGCACAGCTAGTGACTATTCGGTTTGCTCAGAGTGGGAACCTGGAAAGTATGTATAGGACAGAATGCAGTTAATGGAAAACTTAGATAGTGATCATAAGGCTCGTGAAACAATAGCCGCAGGAGTCTGGAGAGTCCGGAAGTTGTAAATTTAACTCTGACTGCAGATGGTTATGGAACCAGTCTGTTCAGAAAAAAATTTTTACTGTTCAGAAAAAAATTCACCCTCCCCAGACTTCCATCCAAACCTCCTGTAAAACCCACAGCTCTCCCCTTCCTGGCATGGACGCTCTTTTTGGCCTCCACCCATCTGCACCCAGATGCTCAAATAAACAGCATTTTGCTACACCTGAGGCTTCATGTGTCTCCCTCTTGGCTCCAGACCTAACAGTGACCAGCTCGGAATCCTGAACCACAACATTTAACAGAGAAAAAAAGGACCCGCAAATGAAAGAGGAGCTAGACAGCTAGGAGAAAAAATAAAGGTATGGAAAGAGAGGCACGGGCAACATTTGGTGTTGTTGAGAGGTCAAGTAAGACAAGGGCGGGAAAGGACGAATTAGATTTAGCATCAAGGAGGTGGTGATCTTGGTGACAAGAGTTCCAACGGAGAGACTGAGGCAGAAGCCAGAAAGGGGAGCAAGTAGGAGGTAAGTAGTCAGCAGCCAAGCCCAATTCCTAAATGGTACAGATCGCGAACTCTTACATGACAACAAAGTCCTAATGGTTCAAAGGCTTCAACATAAAAAGCAAAGCAATAGAAGCACTGGGGGAAAATATGGGAAATTAAAACAAACCAACCAACCTCAGGGTGGGTAGCACTTTTCCTAGTATGATACAAAACAGAAGCCATAACAGAAAAGACTGATATATTTGGCTATCAGAATTTTTTTTTTCTGTCACAAAACATATATAAATGAAAATAAGAACCAAAATACGAACTATAAAAATATTTGAACTCATATTTTGGATGAGGATTTTTTTAATATAAGAAGAGCTTTTATAAATCAATAAGAGAAACTAACAACCAAATAGAATAATGAAGCGAATATGAACACAGTTCATATGGAAGAAAACTCAAATGGCTCTTAAATATAAGAATAGATATCCAACATCCTTTATCATAAGAAAAATGAAAATGTAAACATGATTTTTTTCACCTAATATATGGATATATATTGAAAAGTTTGATAACACTTTGTTGTCTGAAACTTGTTGAGAAACAGGCACTCTCATACAGGCTGGTGAAAGTGTACATTTGGACAACTTTTATGGAGGACAGTTTGGCAATACGACAACTTTTATGTAGGACAGTTTGGCAATACTTGTGAACATTACACATGCATATACTCTGACTCAACGATTCTGCTTCTTGGAATTTATCCTACATATTTACTTGCATTGTATAAAATGATGTATTTCCAAGTTTATTCACTGTAGGTATGTTTATAACAGCAAAAATCAAAACCATCCTAATGTCTAATGTAGAGGTTGAAAAGGTATACCTTTTTTTACCTAACATAAGAGTGATAGCCGACATTACTATGAGAAAAGACAGGTTAACAAGATACAAGGATTAAAAATTCATTTAATGAAAGTTTTACATGACATGGGAACCCTCAGAAATGAAGACCTAAAGACCCAGGGAAAATTGTCCATTTTTATATTTAGATTTGATGAAGAATGGACAATCGTGTAGAAATGTGATTGGCAAAAGGAGTATGAACTAATAGACTGACAGGGAAACCAGAAAGGCCTATCTGTTCAGATTCTTCTTGGCCTCTCTATGTAGCATTCATTTCTCCGGGGGATACAACAGGATCCTTCTGGAATGAGAGTCTTATGACCTATTATCAGACAAGGTAAATCAGAGAATTTCATTATGGCCAGCTCCTACACAGAAAGGTGGGGGAAGGTTAGAGTAATATTTCTAGGTTTTTCTACAGTAATATTTCTGGCTTACTTTGGGGGAGAGGGGTTCTAGTTTCTGTGACCTGCCTTGGGGAAGAGGAATTCTGGTTTCTATGATTTGCTTTAGGGGAGAAAGAGGGATGGGAGACAGAAGGGCAGAAGGTTGGAGAGAGACTTTGCTTCCGATGCTGCTTCTGAGGCCTTCCTGTCTCCTTTAGTTCAAAGTACTCAGCATTTCAAAGAGTTATACTTTGGGGTATCGTTTTCTGAGCCCCAACACCAACAATATAGGCTAAGGGGATATTAAATTATGACTATCCTTACCAACGCTATGGTCATGTAGGAAGCTGAGACAGCACTAGAGTTCCATGAAAGCACAGATGTAGATGTATGATAATTATCAGCTAAGGGGTTAAAGATTGAAGTGAGATAGAATCATTTCATCTAAGACAAGAGTAGTTTCTGGACGTTGCTCCTCAAGGGCAAGGACCAAATTTTATTCATCTCTGTAGGTCTAGGATTAACATTAGCACAACAAGAAGACTGACAAAATAATGTATATATTGGAAGAAGCTGGAGGAACTAGACAGGGAAACCCAGGAAAGGTGAATCAGAAGGAGAAAGCAAGACAAAATAATGCGGTGACATGGCTCCAAGCCGGGCACAGCACAGGAATGGAACACTCCTGGACCACAACGGCATTGCCGACCTCTGATTCAATCCTGGAATTGCCCTTCCATTGAACTTTCTGTGTTGAAGGAAAAGAAACCCTCAGTTTCCTCATCGGAAAATGGAAGGGGATGTCGATATGCTACTTCTGTTAAAAAAAATAAATAAAGAAAAGAGGAAAATGGAAGGGGTCGGATTTCACATCTGAGGTCTCCCTCCAGCCCTGACGCCCACACTCAGTCCGCGCTTTCCGCGTCGGTCGTCTAGGAGACGAGCGCCACTTCCGGCAGAACGGCCACTTGCACTGAAGCCGCGCCCCTTGCCTGCGGGCGGTCGCTGATTGGCCCGTTTGAAATGCGCCGCGCGCGAGCTCACCTGGGCTCACGGCGGCGCAGCCCGGCTTTCCGGAGTGCGGCGCCTGAGCCGTGGAGTCCCTGTTCCCGCGGCTTGTTCCTGCAGCCCGCCGTCTTCGCCAGCCTGCCGGATAGAGCTTGGCGTCCCGCGCGCGCGTCTGGGCAGCGCGGAGGCCGCTACCATGAAGCCAGCGTGAGTACGGGGCCGCCGAGCCGGGAGGGCGGGCGGGCTGTCAGGGCGGAGACGGAGGCCCGGGCCTCGGGGCTGAGGGCCGGCGTCTCTCCCCACGCCGTCTGCACCCGGCCCCGCGCCGCCCCGGCCCCTAAAGGAGAACGCTCCGCGTGAGGCGGCTGGGAAACACCGGCCGCGTCTCCCCGCCGCCCTGGCCTCCTGCGGCCGGGAAGGTTCGGCCCGAAGCTGGGGCCGGCGGGGCGGTTTGTGCCGCGACCCGGTTCCTGTTAACTGGGTTGTCATCCTCCTGACTCCAGGACAGCTTCCCCGATCCCTTTCGCAGGTTCCCCTTCTCCCTCCCCGGCCTCCCGCGCTCCCAGATTGCGTTTTTCAGTTATTGCGGGTCAGGAGGCGACTGTGGCCAGGGGTTGTCTCGCGTGTGAAGCCGACTGTTGTGTCCTGGGAATCGGGGGCTGGTTAGTTGGTCTCAGTCCCTGGAGAGCCGTGGCATTGGTCAGCACTGCGTGCTTTTCTTAGCCCAGTACCGTGGCCTTGAGGCCGAGACCATCACCTTATATAGGCCAGTTACTTTTGTTGCATTTTTTTGCCGCAGACAGCCCCGTCCCCATACACAAACGCACACGCCCACATTCCTCACTAAGTCGGCGACCGAACATTTTGGGCACAGCATTCCTAGGTAAAGAAGTACCTGTGCAAAGAAGAGGGTTAACTTTACAATTATTACCATTTAGGTAATCGTTTGCAAAAGTCAATTTGTTTTATTAAGAGGCCAAAGTCAAAATCTTTATGTAAAAAAAAAAATACGTTGAGTTTAAGTAAACCTACCACTATAGTATTTTGCACTTAAGACTAATTTGCTTCTGTCTCACCTGGGAATATGTTGAGAAAAATAATCTAAGTCCA
The DNA here is from genome assembly GCA_004363605.1 of Indri indri. Lineage (NCBI taxonomy): Eukaryota > Metazoa > Chordata > Mammalia > Primates > Indriidae > Indri > Indri indri. The sequence continues at coordinate 9,227 of RJWJ010011265.1, forward strand.
AGCCAATAATTTCACTTAATTTTTAATGTGTTAAATGTTCGTCTAGCCTGTAGATGTGAGGAACAAAAACTAGAATGCTGGGGAAATGGTGATATCAGTGAAAATACCTTTATTGTCCCTGCTTAAGAGAGCAAGAAATTGACAATTTGAGACCACATTTTATTTGGGGACAAAGGGTTATCGTTTTGACCATTCATTGGCTGGTTGTTCCTTGACAGTATAGGCATAAATTTAAAGAAAGAATGGATTCCTCCATGTGCATCTTTGTAATTTATTGAAGTTAATTGATTGTTAGTCTGCCTTGATAATGACTGTTAACACAGTGTATGTGCTTGTGCACATCTGTAGATGTCTTTAAAAATAAGTGTGGGCAGTTATTTGCAGATTTTTCAAATTTTTAGTGCTTCTGTGAAATTGTTCAAGAAAATGTGCAAGCTATTTTAAATATAGAACTAATCGAAGAGTAACTTGGTACATTTGGTACCAAAAAATGTATTCTAAACCAAATTTTAATTACTTTTGGATTACACATGCCACAAACACTCTGCTACTAATGCAGTTTACTTTAGTATTATTCGTGTTATTTGACATGCAGTATTTTGGAACTGCTAAGGAATAATTTTATAAATCCTGGGAAGGTTGTGTATGTAAGTTATAGGTGAGGGTTTTGTATTACTGTTGAACTAAAATGTTTTTTTTTTAAAACCTGTGACCAGGAGGGCTAAGACACCCAGGAAACCTCTAGTGAAAAAAGGATCCCAAACGAACCTTAAAGACCCAGTTGGGGTAAGATCTCCCTGTGGATTTATGTGTGTATATTCTTTCTCCATTCCTTTCTGTCTTACGTGTATGCTTGGAATAGAAGGAAGAAGAGATGCAGAAGTGCAGTCAAAGAGCATTTAAGTGGATTTACTAAATTGTGTAAAACTGGTTCTGGCTGTGAAATTTTGTTTTTTCTATAGGATTAATTGGTCCTGTAAAATGAAGTCTTTGGTTGACTGCATTCCTTTTATAATTATAATTTGAAAAGTTAGATAATTAAAAATCTTCAACTGGGTTCATACTCTCTGTGGATGGGAGAAATATTCTGCTCAGATGAGTATTCTTTCCCACCTGTGTACAGTAAGTGATGATATGCCTCACCAGGGGAGCCCCAAACTTCTGGGGACCAAGTTTCATAAAGACTGTGGTATAGAATACCTTAATTCAGTCTAATGCCTATTCATAATTGCAAATACTTCACTAGGTTCAGGCTTGGAAACTTGCTTTTAAAAGCAAATGGCAAATAAAAGAGGGTTGCTTTGCTGTGAGGTATTTTAAATCTCTTCCTCACTGCCACTGGAGTCCAGGTCTGACTTGAGGGAATCAGTTCCTTTGCATATAGCCAGAATGGGTTTTCCCCTCAAATCTTCCCCTACCCTTTCCTTTTTACTTCTTTGTATATTGTTAAGTTAAGCTGGCAAGTTTTATTATAAATTGACATGTAATTCCAAAGAATTCTAGCTTTTAAAAATCTCATTGTGTGATATGTTGTTGGCTGTTAGAGATTTTTATATTAATAGTATAACTTTATATAACATAAATAGTATTTTACGCTATTACAATATAATAGTGAAGACAAGTTGTGCAATTTGATCCTTTTCTTATCAAAATTTAATTTTATGTGTATTTTAAATCTTCTCATCTAATATGTTTGTTTGCATTTGTCAATCTCAAGTAGCAGATTTTGGTTTTCGTAGCTCTAGCTTTTTCTCTTAGGTTGAGAGACCAAATGTTTGTGGACTGGATGAATGGAAGCTTAAATGAAAAATCAGGCAAAATGTCAACCTTTGTTCTGTACATGCCTTACTGTTTTTTCAGGTATACTGTAGGGTGCGCCCACTGAGCTTTCCTGATCAAGAGTGTTGCATTGAAGTGATCAATAATACAACTGTTCAGCTTCATACTCCTGAGGGCTGCAGACTCAACCGAAATGGAGACTATAAGGAGGTAATTCCTATTGGAACCAAGTTGTTTTTACTTGGTATATTGTTTCCTGAGTGGCTTTTACACTTTTAAATTTAAGAAAGTTCATGTATGATCCCACTTTTTTGAAAGACTTATTTACTTCACTATAACCACTGTATCTAAAGTGTTTTTGATTTCTGGAATGCACAGACACATATTTGGTACACTGGAGTTAGAGCATTGCTTTTAGGGGATAATTTCTTACATTGTATATATTTATTGTCTCTTAGAGCACATGTTAGGGATAGTTTAATGTGGAATGATATGTGATTGTGCTAAGCAGTTTTTTATATACACACCCAGTTTCATGTGTGGTGATTAAGATAACTAATAACAGGCATTTATACTTGTATCAACCTCTTATGAAGTGTTTTTATTTTTAGGAAAATATTGAGCAAACTCAAAAATACTGAGTTCAATTGAGTTTAGAAATGTTTCACTAAGCTAGTAGGCTGGAAGATGGAAGGAGATTTAAAAAACTTGAGTAAGACATGTCCTTACCTTTATGTAGTTTACAACTCAGTTGAGACAATAATCAATAACAAGTAAACAAGTAACTCTCATCTAGATGAGACAAAGTCAGGTGTGTTAAAGAGGGGGAATGGTGGGAATGCAGAAGGAAAAGGATGAATTCAGGATGTCATTTCTACCTCTAGCTGCCATTCACTCTTGTGCCTCTACTCCAGTGAAATTGCTTTTCGGAAGACCATGAGTGGCCTCTTTGTCCTCATTACAGTCTATTTCTCCTTCCTGAAGCATTCTCCTGGCTCCCCTTCCAGCTCTCTCTGTTCTTTTCACTCTTTACTCACTGGCCACCTTTGCTGGCTCTTCCTTTTCCAACCTCTAAATATAGAGTTGGGCTATGCCCAGGGCTCTATGCTCTGTCTACACTTTCACATGGCTTTAAATGTTGATTATATGGTAAAAGCTTTGGAATTTTTATCTCCAGCTTAAACCTTTTTTCTAGCTCTAAACTCAAACATCCAACCACTTACTTGATATCTCTGTTTGGATGTCCTGTAGACATCTCAAATTTTACATATCCAAAAAGGAATACTTGATTCTTTTCCCTTTAAATCACTTCCTCCCCTGTCATCTCAAGTAATAACACCATCATCTGTGCCAGTTGCTCAAGCCAGAAACCTGGTGTTTACCTTTTACTTGCCCTACCTCATATCTAGTTTCATATCTAGTTTATTAGAAAATCCTATCAGTGCTATTCCAAAGTACATCTTGAAACTGTCCTTTCATTTCCATCTCCACTACCACTACCCTATTCTGAGCCCCATTGTTACTCACTGAGACCAGTGTTTCTCAAACTATCTGTAGTGAAGGAATATCTTTTTTACTTTCAATGTGTTGCAATTGGTACATTTGTACAGTTTGTGCTAGATGGAACTACCCATGTGCATTAGATAACAGAGAACTGGTTTATAATCTGTACAGAGAAATAAGCCATTGAACACTGTTCTGTGACATTGCAGCAATGCCAAATGGCTAAAAAAGTTTCTCAACATTTAAGTAGTCTGGTAATGAACAGTTCTCAGACAGGTATTGGTTTGCTGACTGTGTTTTGAGTAACATTGACAAGACCGCCAAAGCCTAACTCAACTGCCTGCTTCTACTCAGAATCTTCCTCTCTAATCCATTTTCTACAGAGCTTCCAGAGTGATCTTTTAAAGTATAAATGAGATCTCACCATATTCCTGTTCAAAACCTTTTAAGGAATAAAATCTTTAAATGGATAGAGTCCTGCTTAATCTGCTTCCTATCTCTCCACCCTCATCTTTTAGTGTTCATCTAATCCTTTGAGTTCCTTGGATAAGCCAGAGTCCTGCCTGACAGCTGATGCCTTAGCCTGGAATTCTCTTTCCCTAGGGCTTAGCATGGTTGGCTCCTCATCCTTGGGTTTCACCTTCAATATCACCTTCTTAGGGTATCCAGACTACCCCGTCAGAAATAGCAACCTATCCCTCTTTTCCCTTAGTCTGCATTCTATGCGCCTCCTTCACAGTACTTAACAGAATCTATTTACTTGTTTATTGTTTCTTTCCTCCACACAATGTAAACTTCTAGGGGATATGCACCTTATATGTCCTGTTCATCAAACCCTGAATAAATATGGATAGAGCATGAATGAATGGGCTGGGGAGGCTTTATGGAAGAACAGGTCTTTGAGGATGTAATGTAGTTGGACACTGACCTACTGAATTTTACTTATTTATTGAAGTAAATTTCAAATATATATAAAAGTTTCAAAGTAGGTATTAACAAAAGGTTTGATGGGGATTAAAAATTCTTACTGCCTTTTGGCAGAAGGCAACATTGTTTAATGGAAAGAACAATGTTCTGGAGAGGGCTTTGGTATTAATTAGCTGCATGGGCTTGGGTAAGTTCTTCCTTTGGGCCCCAGTTTTTACTTTGAGAGAAGGGAACTATTCATGAGGAACTGAGGTCATCTATCTAACCTCTCAGTATTGTCCTGTGTATATCCTTTTAGTTCCAAGATTCTTGTTCTTTTGTGAATTCTAAAGCTGTTTTATAGGATTAGAATGAAAACTTCCACAATGGTGAGAGTTAGCATAGCTGAAGTAAGTGTTTGGTATTTGATAAGTTATTTAACCTCTCTGTTTTCTCATTTATAAAATGAGCATAACTGATAGTACCTACATTAGAGGTCTTAGGAACAAAATGGTTCACTGCATAGGCAGTGCCTTTTGTCAGCCATCATTATTATTTTGATTATTACATGTTCGAGTATTAATCTATACATGTCTCCTTTTGGGGAATGATCCTGCTAATCTTAAAAATGTTAAGAGTCATGATATTAATATCTGAGCAGGTTGAATTTAAGGTAAAGACTGTAGAACAGGAAAAAGGACATTTGACAAAGACTGTAATAAATAATAATAAATAATAAATTCTAACGAATACTCATGCTGCACTAAATAATTTAGCATTGAAATTCAAGAAGCAAAAACTGCAAGAAATTCAGGAAGTCCTCAGAAATAATTATAATGTCTATAAGCCAATAAAACTAGCAAATAACAAAAATAGAAATAATAGAACTCCAGCTCCTGGATAGTTAAAACATTTTAATTTACATTTATATATTCCAATCTAATTTTTCAAGGAGTTTGATAGTATTTTTGATAATGTGACTATACCTTATAATAACTGTATTTTGAAAGAAATTTGATAATTGAAATATTCTTGCTTTCTTAAAGGTCACAATTTAAAATTTATTTCATATAAGAACTTGAGATGAGATTATATTTACAGTTCATTTCTGGTTTTAAAATATGGTACATGAAAACATGTATTATGCTGATATGCCATGTTAAATGACACGTTTATAAAGAAAAAATAGAAAACAGTCAATTATTGTATGAAGTAATGCTTGCAGATTTTCACAGATCTATCACTATGAATTGTTATAATACATTTTGATGTTCTTTGTCATTTAATTAAAACAAAATCAGCCTTAGTCTATGAAGCATTAGAGGGCTTAAGACTTTTCTACATTCTCTTTGGTAGTTGTGACTGAAAATATTGACCAATTTATAAGTTGTGTAATTTAGGTGTGTCATGACTTTTTAGTGAATTACTAAGACACTAAAAGTTCCAACTGTAAAGACCATTCATATTTTTTCATTGTATGTCTAGATCTTAAATGTTCATAGCCTCTGCCCAGTTAGCTCAGTCAGTAGAACATGAGACTCTTAATCTTAAATGTTCGTAAAGAAACATCTTAAGTATAAGCAGATGTACTTCTAGCTTAGATATCGTAGAATTCCATTTAAGTGTGTTTTATTTTTTTCTCTCTCCACAGACTCAGTATTCATTTAAACAAGTATTTGGCACTCACACTACCCAGAAGGAGCTCTTTGATGTTGTGGCTAATCCCTTGGTAGATGACCTCATTCATGGCAAAAATGGTATGATTCTTGGAGTTTTGTTGGATTTGCCTTTTTCTCCTCTTTTGATAAAACTTATTTGATATTTTTATGTTTCGTTTATATTAGGCATTTAATGCATATTTAATTTGTTAGAGTGATGTTAAACCTGCTTTTTGTAAGCTGGCTAATTTTTAGTATTTTTTAATGCATTGAAATATTACAAGTGGAGGACTTTTAAGATGTAACTCATTGCAACTTGCTATACTGTAGGTCTTCTTTTTACATATGGTGTGACGGGGAGTGGAAAAACTCACACAATGACCGGTTCTCCAGGGGAAGGAGGGCTGCTTCCTCGTTGTTTGGACATGATCTTTAACAGCATAGGGTCATTTCAAGCTAAGCGATATGTAAGTATAATTCTTTTGTGTTGTGACTGTTTCACTGTGGACACAGGACTAAGATGCCTATGGATACTGTAGTATTAAGGAAGAGCCAAAGCATTGGATTCATTTTGAAACCTTAAATATGTTTAAATATTAAATGTTTCTTATTTCTTAAACATGTTTCTTAGTATTTAGGTCAAATTCTAAAAACCATCGTCTGGTTTTTGCTCCCACTTCAGGTTTTTAAATCTAATGATAGGAATAGTATGGATATCCAGTGTGAGGTTGATGCCTTACTAGAACGTCAGAAAAGAGAAGCTGTGCCCATTCCAAAGACCCCCTCTAGCAAGTAAGTAATTATATTTGTATGCAACACCAGCCTAGAGGTCCGGGATTCTGTCCTATGGTTTGCCCAGGCATAGGGAACATTAAGTAGAGAAGTTGGTCTGACAGTTGAGTTTTGTGAGATTAAAGCTGAGGAATGTTCTTCAGTTATTTGCTCAGATGTTCTCTTTTTTTGAGCACATTGTGTTTGAATTACTCTTTTGAGAAGGAAGGGGCCACTCTGGGTGAGGAGTGAGGGTAAAAGCCTTTGTTGTATATCCAGGAGGAGATGGGGATGCTATTTTCAATTGAGTATGAATAAAGTTGCATTGTGTGTTTCTACTTGTAATAGCGTATCATTTATGTTAAATCTTTTCGTTTCCCCTTGGGATAATTTACTTTTGATATTTACTCACAGTGTATAACAGCAGACTTTTTTTTTTTTTTTCTTTTAGACGACAAATAGATCCAGAGTTTGCAGATATGATAACTGTGCAAGAATTCTGCAAAGCAGAAGAGGTTGATGAAGATAGTGTCTATGGTGTATTTGTCTCTTATATTGAAATATATAATAATTACATATATGATCTATTGGAAGAGGTGTCATTTGATCCCATAAAACCCAAGTAAGTGGTGAAGAGAGCCCCTTCTTAGCTGTTAACCTTGGGGAATGTACTTTGCCTCAATGAACGTTAGTTTCTTCAGCTATAAATGGGAATAATGCTTGTGTTTGTTTTCAAAATGAAATCTTGTAACTGTTTATCAAGTAGTTGGTGCTCAATGAGGGAACAAGTGGGTTAAGGCATCTAAGGGGAAGAGTGACCCGAATATTCATCTTAGAGATGACTTTTGAAAACTCTTGGCTCTCGGCTGTATTTTGAGAAGGCCCTTAATTATGTTAGGAAGTTTCCCTGTCGAAATGCTCTGGGGCTACTTATCCAGAACCTGAGACTCAGTGTGGGAAGTTTTGTGGCCTCTTTAACCACTTGTGTCTTGGTGATCTCTACAGAATGGAGCCTAAAGCTGTAGTCTTTACAAGTAATACAGACATTTCATCATTGATTAACAGGAAGTGACATCTGCATTGCCATTTTGCCAGAATTAAAAGACTACTTCTTAGATGTCCTTGGGTCTTTCCTTGCCTAGACTGAAGACCAGTCACCACCTGGCCTCACAAAAGATAATTGCATTTGTGCCAGATTCTACTCTAGAATCTGATGTCTGAAATTAGTGTCTTGTTTCTGAGTTGATGGTTTTGTTCTTAAGCTAAAGGCTTGTCTTTAATGCTATCTTCGTTAGGGCCTCTCAGGACGTAAATAATATGAAGACATTGGTTTTTTTTTTTTGTTTTTTTGAGACAAGGTCTTGCTCTGTCGCCTGGGCTGGAGTGTCACTGCAACCTCAAACTCCTGGGCTCAAGCAATCCTCCTGCCTCAGCCTCCTGAGTAGCTGGGACTATGGGCATGCACCACCATGCATGGCTAATTTTTCTATTTTTTTGTAGAGACGAGGTCTCACTCTGGGCTAGTCTCGAACTCCTGGCCTCAAGCGATCATCCCGCCTTGGCCTCCCAAAGTGCTAAGATTACACGCGTGAGCCTCTGTTCCTTGGCAACATGTGTCTTATGTTTAACTTTGTGTGTATGTCCAAAGGAATGTTAGTGTAGAAACAGCTGGATTTGGAAAACCATTAGACTGAAAATACATGTCAGTGTATCCACTTTTATTTACAGGGAAAGTTTATGGACTCTGGTTGAGGCCATACTTGATACAAGTATTTCTGTGGTTCTTACTGAGTCACATTTTGATACAGGTATCTTCACTCAGAGTCCTTGAATTTTCATCTACATTGATTGGGAAGACAATTACAAAGTTACTAAGTGAGCTAACCATAAAAGTATTCATTCTAGAAGTTTATATGAAGGAAGACTATTGCTCTACTTAACTCTTCCTAAAATGAGGACTTTACAAAGGGACTTATTTTTGGAGTGACCTATTTTTATTTACCCCTTGGAACGTTGGTATTAAGAAGGATCTGCTTAGGTTATAGAGAAGAGTAAAGTCTTTACATGGAAGAGTAAAGACTATGAGACAATTGCTTTTTATATCAAACTAAATTACTTTTTCATTTATTTCAAAGCGTTAGTTGTCTTGACTCTGGTTTTGTGTGTACCGATTTTTCTAAACTTTTGTGATGTCATTCATTGCTGCATTGCTACTAATGAGTTTCATGTCTGCCCATGTACCTAGTTTTTGTTTGGTTTGTTCTAAATGAGATTATTTTGAAAGGATCTTACCTTGGTTTTATTTAGTTATACAAAGGAAGACCAACAAAAATGACTTGTGTGCCTTGTAACCTTTCTGGGTAACTCCTTGAATGAATATACAAGGGTGCTGCTTTGGCACTGAATTCAGATTTAATCTGGTAGAGTGGCGTTAGATCTGTTTTTTTTAAGCTGGTTAACTTTTAGTGGTTTTTCACACAATGAAAAATTATTAACAAGTGGAGGATTTTTAAGACACAGCTCATTTTGACTGTCACATAGTCTGCACTGAACATGTTGCTGTGAGATGGCTGCTATAGAAACTGTAACTTCTACTTTATTCCTTTGGTAGGTGGAACAGTTGCAGCACACCCATGAGGAACACAGATTTTGTGTATGTGATGGTGTTGGCTCTTTTCTTAAGGAGAAGGGTGCAGTTATACTAGTGGTTGGCATTCTGTGGCATGTTTGCATGTAGGTGGTTTTCCATTGGCATTGGGCTGGCTGCTACTCTAAGCCCTCCTTGCTTCCTGAAAAATCTTCCATTGACTATCAGTGATGGTGGCTGGCAAATGTCTCTACCCTCACCATTCACGAGACTGAGGCCAAACCGACAGCACCCTTACCCAGCCTTCATTCTACCATATAGACTAAAACTTGACAGGCCACTTCGAAAGGATTGCCAGTCCTGGTATATACCAAACTCTTTCTGAATTTGTTTTCTGCTATTGCTGAGGTCAGAACCAGTTCTGTCTGCTGATCTTTTAAAATTAGGAAAATACTAGATTTTGATGCTTAACCTGTGCATGTGATGTTGCTGTAATACTACTTTGGTCTCTAATTGTTTAGTTAGTCTTGTTTCATGTGCTTTGTTAGAGCAAATTAGAGCAAAGCTTTTAAAACGAAATTGGTCCCTTTTATTTTATTATGTAACTAATCTTGACTGTATATAAATCTCATCCAATTTTATTATTTCTCTGGGGTCTTATGTGAGCTTATTTTCATTAAAAGAGTGGATGTCCTGTCACCTGGCATTTTAGTCCTAGTCTTAAGTGAAGATATTAGTATCTCATAATTTTTAAACTAATCATTTTTTCTTTCCTATAGACCTCCACAGTCTAAATTGCTTCGTGAAGATAAGAACCATAACATGTATGTTGCAGGATGTACGGAAGTAGAAGTGAAATCTACTGAGGAGGCTTTTGAAGTTTTCTGGAGAGGTTAGAAACAAAGAATTAGAAAAATATAAAATGATAAATATAACCCTGATGAGTTGTTACTATAATTTGACAGCAATCTTTTTTGATTGATTAGAAAACATGTATAATGAAATGATTGAGTTCAGGTTTGATCAATGATTTCTCTGTTGTCACAGGCCAAAAAAAGAGACGTATTGCTAACACCCATTTGAATCGTGAATCCAGCCGTTCCCATAGTGTGTTCAACATTAAATTAGTTCAGGCTCCCTTAGATGCAGATGGAGACAATGTCTTACAGGTAAAGTTGTAGTGTGTATTTTCTGGTTCTAACTCAATCCTTAATTTTTGGAATTAGAGTTAAATTAGAGACATTTTATTGCAGTGAAGATTCTTCTAGAATTAATATACAGTCAGTTCTCTGTATCTGTGGGTTCCACATCCATGGATTCAACCAACTGAGATAAAAAGTATTTTTAAAAAAATACTGCATCTGTACTAAATATGTACAGATTTTTTTCTTGTCATTATTCCCTAAATAACACAGCGTAACAACTCGTTACATAGCATTTACATTGTATTAGATATTATAAGTAATCTAGAGATGACTTAAAGTATATGGGAGGATGCGCATTGGTTATATGCAAATACCACACCATTTTATATCAGGAACTTGAGCATCTGTGGATTTTGGTATCTGCGGGAGGTCCTGGAACCAGTCCCCCATGGATACTGAGGGTGAAGACATGTAGGTGACGACATTTGAAAATTTTTTTTCTTTCATTAGAGAGTGTAGTTTTGGGAATTTGGCTATTGACTCTTGGAACCTGGAATTTTGCTATGAAAAAGGTTTATAAATCTTTAAAAATTTCTTCAGTAGAGGAGATAAGAACATGTGATTTATTGTTTTATCACTGATGACTCATTTTTGTATGTGGAAGTTCGGTTAATGGTTTTAAAGTGTTGGCAGTTCACTTTCCAAGGTAGGTACAGGTCAGGAAATGGGGCTGTACCTACCAGGCCAGTAGGGCTCTCTATCAGCTGATCACTATCTACAACTGAGCCTGTCATGCTACAAGGCTTATGTCAATTAGTAACACCATTTGTGCCGGAGTATACATAATTTAATAACTTTAAGATACTAAAGTATAATTGTATTCAAACCATATTATAAAATTGTGGTGTATAGAGGTTTATATGTAGCAAGAGGTGGGTAGTAGTGAAGACCACCAGGATTTGAATTCTGATTCCTATATTTATTAGCCATGTGACTTAACTATAGTAGAACCTCCTTAAAGGTTATGAGAATTAAAGGAGGCAGTGCACATAGAGTTCTGAGTTCAATGCTTGGCTTATAGTCAGCACTCAATAAATGTTCACTAGAAAATAGTTATGTCAGCTTTCCATATACACTTGATTTCCTTTGAATCACATCTGCTGTTACAATATCAGGTACCTCTTGACCTTTATTTCTTTTTATGAAAATTAGAGTATTATGAAATTATTAGGTTATTGTAAGATTATAAAATATCTGATTATAGAAAAATTTAGGATAGCCCTGTTCTAGGCTCTCTTTTTTCAGCTAATATTTCTTGAGTTTAGTGAATGCTAGGCACTATATATCATGCTGGAGATAACGTAGTAAAAAGGCAGATGGAGTCCCTGCTCTCAGGGAGCTTACACTCTGATGTAGAAGGAAGACTAGACAATAGAGAAGTAATATAGTTAATGTTGTGAGTGTGTGTGTATATATATATATATATCTATATATATCTATATATATCTATCTTTTGTTTTGTTTTTGATGAATATATTGATCACACTCTTTTAGCAAAGTCTCCCCTAAAACACGTATCCTTTGCCCCTCCTATATGCATTTTATATTGTGCAAATATATTCAGTAAAACTTAATAACTCATTGCTTTGACTCTACTTAAAGAACATTGTAAACCAATTATAACTCATTTTGGATTACTGGTTTTGTGATCTTTTCTTCAGGAAAAAGAGCAAATCACTATAAGCCAGTTGTCCTTGGTAGATCTTGCTGGAAGTGAAAGAACTAACCGGACCAGAGCAGAAGGGAGCAGGTTACGTGAAGCTGGTGAGTAAAGCGTAGCACTTACTTATTGTCACAGCTTTCAGAAACTTGCATTGCCAGTTTTTTATCTACTTATTGATGGGTCATTTAAACATAATTTTCTTCAGTTAGTTAATTTAGAGTTTAAATTAATGGCCAATGCTATTTCTTTAGTTAGGCTGGTTTGGTATCTGTTACAAAACACTAATTTCTTGAACTGCTGGCCTATAGTGATCCTCCCTCCTCAGCCTTCCAAAGTGCTGGGATCACAAGTAAGCCACCCACACCCAGCCTAAGACACTGATTTAAGAATGAAGAAGATTGACTAAAATAAATATAAAATAAGTTATATATATATTGAAAGAGTCTGTTAAATGTATTGTTAGTATTGTAGGTCAGTATTGGGTCCTTGAAATTAAGCGATTTAACAGTTATTCCAGCATTCATAGTTGTAAAAATCGGCTTTTGGAGATGGGAAAATGAATGCAACTGAATGCAAAAGTCAGTTGAAGGGAAATCTACGTGTGTGTGTGTTTAATCTTTCATTTAGTATAGCTGTGCATGTTGTATTTTATGTTAATAACCATTTACTGAGTACCTACTACTGTGTGCCAGGAATTGAACACAGATATAAAGGATGAAGCCCTGCTTAGTACAAGAGATCAGTAGATAGCTAGACCGTTTGAGTAGAGTATGATGGAAGTGAGTTCAAGGTTCTGTGAGAGTGCAGGGTAGGGCTTTCTAATCCAGTCTGGGGTGGGGAGGGGGGAGCAGTGAGCTGTATGGAGAAGGATAGGATTAAAGGCAACATCCCTGCTGGAGGAGACAGCTGCTTCTAAACAGAGCAAGTCCTGAGAGAATATGGCAGACTCAAAGTAGCTGAAGCGCAGGCTGTGGGTTGGTGAACTGCGAGAACTGAGGTAGGAAAGTGAGGCAAGGTCATGAAGACCCTTGTCCGTCATATTAAGAAGTTTGAATTTTATCTTGAAGGAATAATGATGGCTACCAATTATTAAGGTTCTAGTGTGTGTCTAGTATCACTAGGCATGGGCTTGGTTTTTGATTCTGACTTCTCAGGATTGTATCATACCCTCATTTTTCAGATGAGGAAATGGGTTGGGAGAGGTTAAGTAATTTTCCCATGGCTGGAGCCTAGGTTCAAACCTAGGTTTGTTGGACTCTCAAAAATGGTATCTTTCTACTATGTTATACAGCCTCCCCCTTACGGTTAAAGAAGGTTTAGTCTTTGAGAAAGAATATTTTGCCAGTGTAGAGAATTAACTTACCAGGGGCAAGCCTAGAGATATGAAAGAACAGTTAGGACCCTTTGGCAAGCAATTCAGATGAGCAATCATGTGACCCGGAGGCAAAGGTCAGAATAAAGCAAGAGCTAGTTAGGAAGTAGGTGCACCAGGATGTGGAGCATAAAGAGCAGTTTGAGTAGCAGTTGGGGGTGCTAATGAAGCTTGTGTTTGATATGTTCAATTTACACAAGTAGACATGCCTATGATTGAATGCAGAGAGAGGTACATGGATTTGGAATGAGAGAGATTTGACTTAAGGTTTCTAGGATTAGGTTTTGCCAGTAGAGACAGGAGTGAAGCAATGGGGGAGATAAGATTATTCCTGGAGAATAGAGAGGAATAGCTGAGGGCAGAGCCTTAAGGAAGAAGCCCTTGAGATTTAAGGAGTTTGGGAAGGGGAGAGAGGTGGTAGCTAAAAGGGATTTGAGGAATTATGAAATGATTAAAAAATACATACCCATTATATATGTATATTAGAAGATAGTGAAGACTTGAGTTTATTTATGGTGTGAAGAGATGAAGAAGTTAAGTCCAGTGATACAAAATGGGGCCTGTTAGAGCTGTCTCTAGCCTGGGCCAAAAGACTCTTGCTACTTGTCTGAATCGCTTGAGTCTTCTGAGAGTGGACTATGTCTGTGCTGTCTACCATTGTATCCCCAGTGCCTCTTACTTATTAGGTGTTAATAAATATGAAAGCAATGATTATTGGTGGAGCAAGATCCCAGAAGGGCAGGAGAATTGGAATCCAGAACACCAGAGGAAGGATTAACCTTGATGGGATAAGAGTTTTAGTTGGATTGGGAAGAAAGTAAAAACCTTAGGTTTCTGATGCTTTGGGGAAAGATAGAAAGGACTGCTAGTGTTAATATGGGTGAGGACCACATATGACAAGAGTGAGGAAGAAGCAAAAGAGATTGTGGTTGGGGCAGATGGCAGGTGTCAGGTTTTCAGAGGTGGAGTACTTCTGAGGGGTAAGGTTCCGGGTTTTGGCATGATTGTGCAGCTACAATGGAGAGAGAAGGATTTACTGGAGTTGAGGACATCGGGGTCCTCTGACCACAGCATGTGAGAGTGATTGTCCTCATGATACCAAAATGATCCAGGGGCTGGCACGTAGGAGGAACTAGGAAAATGTTGCTGGCCTCCCTGCGCTCACCACACTTACGGAAGGTTAGGCTTTAGGAAACAAGCAGCTTTTACACTAAAAGGCTACAGGGCTGCAGGGGGAAGCACAATCCTTCTGCGAGATCAAGGATTGGGTTGCAGGGTTTTGTGCCATTGATGTAGGGTGAAGCCTGTGGATCCTGCCCAGTGTGATATTTCTGAATGTAAACATATAGAGGATTACAAAGGAAACCAATTATATTGAAATGTGTTTTTAAAAGTATTCTTAAATTTGTCATACAGTAATTTGTGTGCTTTATTAATGCCTTAAAAACCCAACAGCAAGTCTAATAATTAAATTGGAAAGTAATGATGTACATAAATATCTTGATCAACAATAGACTGTAATGTGCTATAAAAATATCCGCTATTTTAGTGATAAAAATCACAGGTACTGCTATTATAATACTACTGTGTTTTTTGGCCTACTTCATAATTGAAGGAACTGCTCACTTCTAGTTAGAGGTCTGTACAAACATATGATTTATTTCCCATTGAAGTATGCAGACTCCCTGAAATGTATTCCTAGACATAGACCCCAGGCTAAGAACCCCTGGCCATTAGGGAAAGAGATGAATGGATCATTCTGTGAGAGGTGTGAAGAGGTAGGGAAATCTGTTAACAGGAATATGAGTTCTTGAGAGCACAGTGGGAAAAGAAAGAACATCAGGATTTTGGGTCAAGGAAGAGCAATCATGAATCATGGAATATTATGGAGGTACAGATGAGTTCTGTATTTTGGGAGGTGTATCCAGGGTGTATCTTTGGGAGGCCAAGTATGAAAGAATAATGAAGTTGTCTGACCTTAGTCAGGGTTCCAAAGTGAACACATTCTCATGCACTTTTGGGGTCTAATCAGGTGAGATCTGCATTCTTAGAGGCTTGGTTAATGTCAGACTTGCCTTGGCTCAGAAATCCTAATAAGAGTACTTAGAGTTAACAGCTATGCCACCTAAGAAATCTTTGTTGAGATGTACAAGGGGACAGAGTTAGTTGGTTCCTAAGACACTTGAGTGCTATTAACAGAAACAGTAGGAGCTCCTCTGGGTGCCAGGGGGATTTCAGACTCGTAATGGAGCCAACTATAGCCTGAAATGGCCATGTTTTAGAAAAAAACACTTTAATATGAGGATATTAAACATCTGTATCTAAGATACTCTTTCATAGAATTTAGGATTTGGAAGAAACCTTATGGGTCATTAAGTGTAATGTTACATTCTGTGGAAAATCCTTTTGATCCTTCTAGGATGGCTGTTTAACCTTTCCAGAAATGCTGCCGTTGAAAGAAAGCCTGGGCCAAGATTAAATTGAGCCATGAAAATTTGTTATAATTTCATCTAAAGGTTATATGAAGTTGAGGTTTTATAGGCAAATAGCACACTTTAGCTACCATATTGTTGTTCTCATATTTTCTGTGTGTATTTTTCTTTCAGGTAACATTAATCAGTCATTAATGACACTAAGAACATGTATGGATGTCCTGAGAGAAAACCAAATGTATGGAACTAACAAGGTAAACAATGGCCTTCTTTTATCATTTTTATAGTTTTGTTTGTGTGCATTTTTTGCCTTATGCATTTATTTGGATTTGAATGTGTTTATAGATGGTTCCCTATCGAGATTCAAAGTTAACCCATCTGTTCAAGAACTACTTTGATGGCGAAGGAAAAGTGCGTATGATTGTGTGTGTAAATCCAAAGGCCGAAGATTATGAAGAAAGCTTGGTAATTTTAATTTATTTATCCTATAATGTTTTGAGTTTCTGTAGGGAAAACAACTGTTTGGATATGAAGAAAGACATTTTGAACATTTTATAAATTGACCCAGAATCATTAGATACAGAAGTAGACTAATAACCAGTCTATTGTTGCTTCATTTAGTAATTTCTGAAGGACTTAGATATCCTTATTATTTAAAAACTCCATTTGTTTTGTATTTTAGCAAGTCATGAGATTTGCAGAAGTGACCCAAGAAGTTGAAGTAGCAAGACCAATAGACAAGGCAATATGTGGTTTAACACCTGGAAGGCGATACAGAAACCAGGCTCGAGATCCAGTTGGAGATGGTATGATTTAGTGTTACATCATTTCCCTACGGGTCTATCTCTCTTTAAAAAAAAAAAAGAAATCTGTTTCATACAAGAGAACTGTTTATATACCTTCTCCTCAAGAGCCAAGTTCAAAGAAATTTGAACCAAAATATAAATGAGATTTCTTTTGTTGTATACTATAACTCTCATTTTGAAGGAAATAAAATTATGTCAACTCAAGAAATTCCATGGTTAAATTGGGGCTCTAATCACATTGTTAAACTTGTTTAAATAAGCTTTTTCTCTTCTGTCTAACTTTTTATAATTTTTATAATTTCAATACAGAACCATTGGTTACCGACATGGTTTTACAGAGTTTTCCACCTTTGCCATCGTGTGAAATTTTGGATATCAATGATGAGCATACACTTCCAAAGCTGATTGAAGCCTTAGAAAAACGACATCATCTACGACAAATGATGATTGATGAGTTTAATAAGCAAGGTAAGGGCAAAATTATTTGTAGTCATTTTAACTTCTGAAATTGAAAGCATTTGCAATGAATTTGAGTTCCATGGTAGGATGTATTTTTAAGGGAGAGTTATCTTGTCTTTATACTTTGAAGTACTCAATGCATTGTTTATTAGAATGCCAGAATTTTTCTCACAGTTCTTTTTTATATTCTAAGAAAGTCAAACAAAAAAGGGAGCATGTGTTCCTTCCCTCCTGTTTCTTCCTTTACTAATAGTGATGAACACAAAGGAATATTTCTTAGTTTCCCTGTCTACAAAATGGGGGTTGTAATTATTTCTACTTCAGGGGGTATTATGAAGATAAACGAGATAATGTATGAAAATCCTATAGAACAGTGAACAGCCTGGTACATAGTAAGTGAATGTATCTATTATTTTTATCATCAGTTCATTTTGTTCTTCACTGTAAAGTTGTGGATAAAGTGGTATTTAAATTTCCATATGAAAATAAAATTTGCTTAGAAAAATTAAGTAACTTGCCTAAGTCATAACTAGTAAGTGGTATACCAGGGATTTCAACTAATCCTAAATCTAGTGTTATGTTTTTGCATTTGTTGATATGAAGCAAATTATTTACCTGTAAGGGTTGGGAAGAGATGCTCTAGTGCAAAATGAAAGACTTGAGTGTCTTTTCAGTACTAAATAGAAAGCTTCTGTGAGTATCTCTTAAAGGTCTGACAGTCAAACTCCTGATTCCCTCAAGACTTGTTTTCTCACTAAACTGATTCTCAGAGATTTGCTGAATGAATAGCTGCATTTTATTTATTCTTTTTAAAAATTTATTGTAGTTTTGAATAGCCATCTTTTATCTAGTGTCTGCTACTAGAAGTTGCTTTCATTGGTTATTTTGGAATTGGAGTAAAATTTGACCTGCATGCTTTTGTTTCAGCTAATACTTTTAAAGCTTTATTACAAGGATTTGACAGTGCTGTTTTAAGTAAAGAAAACTACATTCAAGGAAAACTAAATGAAAAAGAAAAGGTGATCTCAGGACAGAAATTGGAAATAGAACGACTGGAAAAGAAAAACAAAACTTTAGAATATAAGGTTTGTTTTGGCATTATTATAATGGATGTATGTGCTGGCCATTTAGCACTGGTCTCTGAGTGAGCTGTTCTGCTCCATGGGCCTGTAACTGCTGCTTATTAAGAGTTTTTGGTGGGGCCTGTGGAGGGGGTAAAAAGGAAAAAAAAAAAGAGTTCTCACTTGGTTACTTACTAATCTTCATCCCACCTCAAAGAAGAGGAAATGTGAGTGAAAAGCATAAAAGAGAGAAAAGGGATAATATATTCTTTAATTTTATGAGAGTTCAGTGGTTGAGAGAATATTCTCTGGCCCAAGCAAGACAGCTTTCTAGAGGACTTCCTAGAGTTTAGCTTTGGTTATAGCTTGCTTTTTGATTTATTAGAAGTGTTTCCTCAGGTGGGCAGGGAAAAAAGAAAAAAAAAACAAAAAAATATTTGCTCAGTATACATCTCTTCCATAATCACATGAAAGAAATGATTAAATGAGATAGACATAACAGGTGCTCAGTAAATCTTAATTGGATCCATATTTGGTTTACAAATTGTAAACAAATACAAACTCAGGATTAAACTCTTCTTTGAGGTAGAAGGAAATACTGTTGGGGATTGCTGCTGCAGCACTGTGTAATATGTTCTCTTATTTACAGAGGATTGTTTAGAGGTTTGGCAGGGTATACATTCATTCTAAAGAGAAGCTAGTCTTAACCAACACTTTTCTTTATTCTGAATATAGCCTAAAAAATTAAGTTTTAGGCCTTAATTTTAAGAGAAAGTAATTTTCACATGAAGTCAGTTACAACTTTGTCTCTGGGTAAGGAACTTGTTTAACAGGTTTCCATTTCTGGGAATGGAAATGGGAATTCAGATGAAATTTTAGAGGAAAAATATGCTTTTTCTGTGACTTTTATTTCCACAAATAAGCTTACATAAGCAAATTAAGAAAGATTATTTTATAGCTACGTGAAATATTTACATACCAAATAGTGATCATAATGGTCTACTTTCCCAGATCGAGATTTTAGAGAAAACAACCACTATCTATGAAGAAGATAAACGCAATCTGCAACAGGAACTTGAAACCCAGAATCAGAAACTTCAGCGACAATTTTCTGACAAACGCAGATTAGAAGCCAGGTTGCAAGGCATGGTTACAGAAACAACAATGAAGTGGGAGAAAGAATGCGTGAGTGTTATTCTTGTAGTGCCCGTCTCAGAGTTGGATGATTTACTTCATGTTGTAGTTAGGTTAAATATTTTAAATTACTGTATTTGTGGTAGGGTTTCGGTGGTATTTGTTAACTCTCAGGAAGAACTGGAGAACTGTCATTGTTAGGAAATAAAGTGACTGGGTAATCTGGTGTACTTGTTTGCTATGACTGAGTTAGAATATAAATTGCCATTGATTATCTGTAGGAGCGTAGAGTGGCAGCCAAACAGCTGGAGATGCAGAATAAACTCTGGGTCAAAGACGAAAAACTGAAACAACTGAAGGCTATTGTTACCGAACCCAAAACTGAAAAGCCAGAGAGACCCTCTCGGGAGCGGGATCGAGAAAAAGTTACTCAAAGATCTGTTTCTCCATCGCCAGTTCCTGTAAGTTATTTGTGGTTGTGCATTAATTTCATACTAGAGGAAATTTGTTCAGATTAGATGACTGTTGCTATGATAATCAGTTTTTTGTTTTATATTACTTATTATATTTCTGAAATTTCTATTTAAAAATATTTTTTCCTGAGATACTTGAAAAAAAATAATTTTAAATTTAGTATAAATACAAATTTAGCATAAATTTAGTAATTTATTACAAATAATTATTTATAATGTTAAATCTTCATGTGCTAAAATTATAGAAGAGTAATGAATTGTTTCTCTCAGTTTTTCAGTCTTGCTCATTAATTTCTCTCAATTTTTCTAGCTTTCTAGTAACTATATTGCTCAGATTTCCAACGGCCAGCAACTCATGAGCCTGCCACAGCTACATAGGCGCTCTAACTCTTGCAGCAGCATTTCTGTAGCTTCCTGTATTTCGGAATGGGAGCAGAAAATTCCTTCGTACAACACACCTCTCAATGTCACATCTATTGCAAGGCGTAGGCAGCAGGAGCCAGGACAAAGTAAAACTTGTATCGTGTCAGACAGAAGGCGAGGGATGTACTGGACTGAAGGCAGGGAGGTGGTTCCTACATTCAGAAATGAGATAGAAATAGAAGAGGATCATTGCTGCAGGGTTAGTGCCAGTATTATTTTAAAGCATTGTAGCAGTAGATTTTATCTTCTTTGTTTTTTGTAACTTGGTTCTGAAAGTTCAATGGAAAGATAGGCGGGCTCCAATATGTATAAGTAATGTCTAACTTTTCTATAAGTTAATTTGAAAGATGGACTCATTCTAAAATTGAGGCCTAGCTCTTCATCTGAAAAAGCCTAAACGCATCTGGCAACAGAAGCAATACCTGTGTAATTTGGCATATCCCAGAGTAGTCTGTGCTTTTCAGTTGAATAAACTAATGAGCTTTGCACAAAATTGGTGAACCTTAGTATCTTGGCACACATTTTCCATTTTTTTTCTTTTGGTTCCCCTTCTCCAAGTTATATTTTTTTGCTGCTGCTTTTTGAACCCTAGTTTTTAAAATTTTTTCAAACATTTATTTTGAAAAATTTCATACCCAAAGAGAAGAGACAGAAGAATGGTACAATAATGTCTTTCCCCCGACCTAGATTTACCAATTGTTACATTATATAGATATGTAAACGTTTTTTTTCCCTGAATCTTTGGGAAAGTAAATCATAGACTTCCTGATACTTCATCCCCAAGAATAACGACATCGTCCTACATAACCACAATCTTTATCACACCTAAGAAGGTTAACATAAATTGAATAAATATCCTCTACTGGGACAATATCCAGTTGTCCCACTAATGGCTTTTCCTTTTGCAGTCCATGATACTATCAAAGTGTATGCATTGCATGTGCTAATTATGTCTCTTTAACCTCTTTTAACCCCCAACCCAACACATTTTTTATGACATTGACTGTTTTGAAGAGTCCAGGCCAGTTGTTTTGACCAGTTGTTTTGAAACTACCGAAGATTTTCATTTCCAATAAATTACTTTTATTGTTGAGGCTTTATCTCAATTTACAAGGGCTTTGCCTCATTCAAGGGTATTTAAATTCACTTTAATATTTTTCTTCTTAAGGATTAAGGTAAAGTTTCCTTTGAATCTGAATAAATGAACCAAGTTAATATTGTGGTTTTTATACTTAGTAAAATTAACATAGCTGTTTTAGAATTTTTCTTCTAAATTAATCTTACAGTAAATATTTGCTTTAGATTTTCTTGTATAATTTAGGGTATAGATGAATGTTCATGTAGGTGGCCCAAATTCCTGATTATTAAGGGATGGTGATGAATCCCAAGGTATGTACCAAGGCAACAGATGATTCTAGAGTCTCCTAAGTTCTTTGCTTTGTAGATTTTGCCTTAAACCTTTTTAGGAAGCAAATTATGGTGAATGGTCTTTCTGATCAACTCTAGTCAATCATCTTATTTCTTGAAACCATTCAAGGCCTGCTTGTGCCTTGCCAACAGTAATGCGGTATCTAATTTGGCTATGAGATATTTAAGAGGATTTACTAGAGATACTTTTTTTTTTTTCCAACTTCTCACTTGAAATCAAAATCTTTTTAGAAGTGCAGCAGAAAAGTTACCGTAAGGTTCGTATCTATGCATCTAAGTTTGTTGGTCAAAAATTACGTCAGGTGGACTGATTTTATATTTCAGTGGGGAAAAAACGTTAAATATTTATTTCATAAATGCTAGTAGATTGTACAGACTCATCTTTCCGAAGCTTATTTTATCAAGCTTTGGATTTGTATTTATTGCTAAATGTGTTGAAGGAAACTCTCACTTTGGCTAAATAGTGGATGATAAAGGCCAGACTTTCCTTCTTGTTCAACGTTAATTAAACCATTTTAAAAATGGAAAGTTTGCTGCTTGTTTTGAGGGTCAGCATCTTTAATGGTAAACTGCATTGCCTATGTCACTATATAGGGAAAATGATTCTGTTCCTTAGGTATACACTTTGAAATTGGGATCTTTACATTTGAACAGTGTTGAAGGATTTGGCCTGTGACAGACTTTGTTCATTTGCTTTCAGTTTTACACACAGGAGATGTTTACAAAATGCCAATGATAACTCATTGCTTCAAACAATTAATGATGGCGTGTATATGAAATTTTTTTTCTTAGACTATGCTAAATGTCACTTTCCCATTTACATGACATTTGACTGGAAGTGACTAGTTTTTTATTGTATAATAGAGACTGATTTGACACTGTATTCTTTATTTGATTCTTGGAACCTTTATAAATGTTTGGTAAAAAGATTTGTTGGCATATTTTAGTCATTATTGTATTTGAACTTGTAATGAAGTTCTCTTTTGAGATTTAAAAATCTTGTAGTGAAAGTACTCAGAAGTACTTTACATTTCTTTTAGTCATTTTATACATAGAGTTCTTATACCTTATGTTCTGTGGTATTTTGTACTATATAGCTTCATCAGCTTTTATTATTTTTGTTCTCTGTCTTTGTATAAGGAGTGTTTTCTCTTTTGTTTAGAGGCCTAGACATGTTTAGGGCTCTTCCTGAAGCTTTTAACAGAGTTGTGGACCTAACAGATTACCTCATACTACCAGGCATAAATATTGATTTTTGATCAATAATATAAAATGAATTATTTGTCATGAACCACCCCTTAAGCAGGAAAGTCTAGCAGCATTACCAGAATTTCTCCTTTCATCCTTTGTTCAAAGGGAAGATCCCAGGTAGAACTTATAATATACAAGCTAGTGTTAAAGATGTTCATTGGTTTTGTTTTTAAATATGAAGAGAATGTTTAAATTACTTGAAGAACTATTTAGCTTTGAAATGGATTGTTTTGATACTATCATCAAGTAACGTAGCTAAACCTGCTGCACTTCTAATAGTACCCTTAAATTAATTCTGGGTTATGCTTGTTTCTCAATTCCTCTTTCAACCTGATCAGAACATACCACCAATTCGTCTCCGACACAGACGGTCACGCTCTGCAGGAGACAGATGGGTAGATCATAAGCCTGCCTCTAACGTGCAAACTGAAACAGTCATGCAGCCACATGTCCCTCATGCCATCACAGTATCTGTTGCAAATGAAAAGGCACTAGCTAAGTGTGAGAAGTACATGCTGACCCACCAGGAACTAGCCTCCGATGGGGAGATTGAAACTAAACTAATTAAGGTAAAAACTAATTTGCACAGGAGAAAAAATATATTAAAAAATTAACCAAATAAAAAACCATTTGCCCTGCTACTTTGATGACAAACACACAGTGTCAACTGGAACATCAGTGGGTATTTGATGTAACCTTTTTGTTATAAGAAAATTAAAGTAACTGCTTAGGTGTGAATCTGCTAAAGGGGGACTAAATCAGCTTAAATAGGCATAGAGTCTTGGGTTGTTTAGAACTCCAGATCCATAATGTACTTTACTATATATTTAGTTTTAACCACTACCTTAAAAAATAAACCTAAACAAAGAACTCCCACCTTTGTTCTCTGTCAGTTCAAGATAAAAAGTCCACATTAAAATTTGGCCTATCAAAATCATTCAGTATTGGGCTATCTAAAACCCTTTCCCAGAAAGATGACTTGCCTGCCTGTAGAATAATTTTCCTTTAATCGTAGAGTCAGTGAAATAATCAGGAAATAAATGATAAAACCTTTTCATTTCAAATTTAATTTAGAGGATAGTTCTTATTATAATTATAGCTATAGATAAGACTGTACTATCTTTTGAATATGAGGGATAATGCTCAGAGAAGAAAGAACAATGCCTTAGAATATGTAGAAATTTCTGGCAGATTTCTTGATCCTTAGGGCAGTTTAATTTTTAAATTACAGGTGGGACAAAAAGGAATATTTTTTCCCGCAATTATGAATGTTACTAATTACATTGTATTGGACTTTTCTTTAGTGAGATATATGTACGCATATTTCTAAAGTATTTTGATAGTACAGACTCGGTAGTCCCAAGCACCATCTGGTTTTGTGGGTGAGAGTTTCCATAAAACAGTAGACTCTTGAGATCAATTTGAAATATGATATGTGTGTTTATCATTTGGATGTATCAAAGTGTAACAGTGACCTTTTCTCTTGGCTTTAGGGTGATGTTTACAAAACAAGGGGTGGTGGACAATCTGTTCAGTTTACTGATATTGAGACTTTAAAGCAAGAATCACCAAGCGGGTGAGTGAGCATCAAAGACATCTCTCTTTAAAGGGATGTTTTCTTGGCCTCTCATGCTTGAGGAACAGAATATCCTGTGACATTTATCATTAATTCTCCAAAGGGGTATAGATGGTATTTCCCTATTTTTAATATTTTTTTTGTTCTTAGATGCAAAAATAATCGTTGCATCATGTTTCCCCCTTTTCAGTAGTCGAAAACGAAGATCTTCCACAGTAGTACCTGCCCAGCCAGATGGCACAGAGTCTGAATGGACCGATGTAGAAACAAGGGTAGGGGAAAAATTAAATATTTGTCTGCTTAATAAAAATTAGGCATCTCTTATCTTAAACCACATAGCTGTAGCTTTTTAAGCTCTTTGAAGATGCTGAGGTACTATGTCACATGGCCAACGCAGCATGTAGGCCTGTTCATAGCAAACCTGCAAAGGTATTTGTGTTTCTTTAGGTCTGGTCTTATTGGAAGCTCTTCAGTTCAAAGCCCCTGTTTTCAGTGTAGAGGAATAGGGCTCAAGAACGAGTCAGAGAGCATCACTCTAGAATAACATAAATTCACATCAACTTGATGGGAATCTTCTTAGAAGCAGCTCACCAGGAATTCCCTTGTAACTGTTACTCTTGAGAAGAGGTTCATATGGAAAAACATGAGAAAGTGGGGGTTAGGAGGCTCAGCTCTGGCCCTGGCAACTAATTTTCTCAGGAACTCTCTTCCTTAACTAAAGTGAAGGAGATTAACTGGATGACCTCTAAAGATCTTTTTGGCTTACAACGTTTGTGGCCTACGCCAGAAATAAATTGCAAGTAACTGGTGTTTTAACATAGGTGTCTTCGCTGAACTAGAAAGCAATATTGGATTTCATCTAGGTAGAGCCTATATGTAAACAACTGTGTTTTATAGACTGTTGAGAGGAGCTGATCTTTTCCTCTTCTATCATTTTCCTCTCAGTGTTCTGTGGCTGTGGAGATGAAAGCAGGATCTCAGCTGGGACCTGGATATCAGCATCACGCACAACCCAAGTAAGCACTGATTGTAACTGGTGCCTTGCTGTGTGTGTTTTCCCTTCTCTAGTAGCTCCACCATCAGCCCTTCTCCCAACCATCCATTTGTTTTTAAGAGCAAACATATGGTTTTTATTTTCCCCTTGGAATATCTGGGCTCTACTGGCAGACTGCAGTAGGCAGCTGCAGTGCTGAGAGCCTCGGAGCTGCAAGGACAGGAGGTGATAGAAGATCGGTGGTTCTTGTTCATATTCTGCCAATGCTCAAAAGCTTTCCGAGGCTGAACTGAGAGCACCTGTAGAGAGGGAAGGCTGAAGGTATTAGTCGGGGATGATGAGAGTTTTGTGTAATTCATTCTTTCCTGACTTACTCCTTGGTTTTGGTATAGCAAAACTAAAGTAAATAAAACCGAATGGCAGAATTTATATTAGGGAAGGAGTCACACCTTTTCCTCTTCTATTAAACCCATACACAGGAGTCTGACCCATTCTTTTTCCATATTTTAATAAAACCCCTACTTTACAAGTATCTACACATACAATATTTTTAACATCTGTATTGCTTAGTAAGCAATTTGGAAAATTGTTGTAACAGGATAAAGTCCTGATTAAATTAAATCTAAATTTAATACTAGATAAGCATATTTTATAACAGTTATTTGCTTTCTCAGAAGGACTTAAATTTTCTCATGATCAAACAGCAATTCTCAAAGCCCTCCTAAAAATTCATTTGCTATGAATGTGTCACTAGTTGCAAGATTCAACACTAAATGTTGGTTTTTATGTTTTAGGCGCAAGAAGCCATAAACCGATAGTCCCAGTAGCGAAAGAACGTTTTCATTTGTGTGAGTGATTTCTCCAAAGCCATGCCAGAAGCAACCTTCTAAGCCATCTTGTAGAACTCTAGCTTTGGTGAACATCACAGAACTCAGCCACATCATACACTGGCCTAGGTCAAAGCTTCCCCCTATGGTTCCAAAGACATCTAGAATTCAACACACTTGGTATAGTATATACCTTGCTGTATTTAATATTAATATTAATAGCAGAGAAAGACCCCTTTTTTTCATTGCCATATGAACTTTTTTATAATGCATTTTTTTGTATATTTCTTGTATACTTATAAACTAATTCATGAAAGTGTTAGGTGATTAAGGAAGGATATGTCTAGATCACACTTTATTTTTTATTGTGACTTTTCCAACTCTGAATATTTCTTAAGGTTTTAATAACAAATGCTGCTATCGATTAGCTGCAGGAATGCACTTTAGACCTATTTGACAATTCAAACTTTCAAAATAAAGATGTCAGTGACTGGCCAACAATAAAACCATTTTAGGAAGTTATTTTGAATTTTGTACGTATATATTCACTTTCTGTCATTTAGATATGCCAAAAGAATTGAAATAAAAAGCACTAAGAAATACAAAGTTGTGTGATGGTCATTCATTCAACACATACCCCCAGTACCTAGCACAGTGCATTGCCTTTACCTGGCACTCATTATTTGTGGGATGAATTAAAAGAAAGTACTAGAAAATATGAAGTAATTTGATGTTAAATGGACAATGCCTATTTTTGTGTGACATAATATCTACATAGTATGCTTTTCTGGACATTTAAGAATACATGGTTTGGGAACAACATAAATTAGAAAAAGTACCATTGAAAGTCATGGTGAAATATCCATTCTTGCAGGGGTGAAGATACATTTTGCTTTGATTAAATTTAGGCTTCTTTCAAGGCTGGGTTTTTTTTTTTTTTTTAGCTAAAATGATAGTTTAATCTGTTTATTAATAATGAATGATATTAGTCCTTGCCAAAAGCTAATTCAAAGGTTAATGAAAAAGACAAAATCCACTTATTTGTCTTTCATAGTATATTAACAATGCAGTATGTTGTGTTTTTAGAATGTTTCAGAGCAATCCTATCTCATGCTACAGGATTTGATCTTGATTTTTTTTTTAAATAGCTTATTGCATAGTCTTTTGAAGATACATTTTAATAGGAAGTTTTTACTGTACTATGTAATAGGGGATTATGAGGTAGTGGAATTTGAAGTAACAGTATGTTGAATCCACTAAGTTCTTGGACAACACACAATAAAGGGAAATGCATGGGCAATTGATGTTTTGCTTAACTAGTTCTCTTAATTACAAGGAATAGCTGTGGTTAGTTGGGTGCTCAGTGTCTGATACCCTCTAAAGGTATTATCTATAATACAGGTGGAAAATTGAGTTATTTGCTCAATGACCCCAAAGTCTGTTCATTTAAGCCTAAGTCTGGGATATCGAAGCTTTTAACTATTGAGCCATGCTAATGATTATCTTGTCTTCATAGATTAAAAATTTCTTGGCTTTAGATGATTAATTTTAGTTGAAAGTTTGTTTTGCAAAATAGGATACTTTGTTCAGATCATTATACCAAGGTTATTTAGTGTTTTTGTTCCCAAACATTTTAATAATCACCTGATTTGTACAACCCAGAAGCGAACAGCTTCTGGAAATGGGCCCAGAGGAGCAAAGTGCTCCCAGAATGGTCACATAGTCAGGGATGGAGCCAAGACTGATTGGATTCCTTGTTCTAGTAGTTTTTATCACTCAATTTTGTTTTTGAAGGCTGGATGCAGTGGCTCACACCTATAATTCCAGTGCTTTGGGAGGCCAAGGTGGAAGGATCATATGAGGCGAGGAGACCAGCCAACATAGGATACTCCGTCTCTACCAAAAAAAAATTAGCTGGGCATTGGTGGCATGTGCTTGTAATCCCACCTACTTGGGAAGCCGAGGAAGGAGCATCACTTGAGTGCAGGAGTTTGAGGTTGCAGTGAACTTGGATCGAGCCACTGCACTCCAGCCTGGGTGACAGAGGGAGACCCTATATCTAAAAAATACGTATTTTTAAAATTTTGTTTTTGGCATATTGAGACATGTCACAGTTCACTGCTTTGTTATTCCATGCTTCTATCCCCATCCTTGTGAGAGTGTTTCCAATTTTCCTTATATACATGGTGCTGCAGGGCACAGCCTTGCACTTGGACCCTCATGTCGGTATTCCAGAGTGTCTCTAGGGTAGAAATCAGAACGCATTGCTGGGCTTAGGCTGTGTGTATCTTCAACTTTAACCAGGTTTTGCTAATTTGCTCTTCAAGTGATTTGCCAACTTCTCTTTCTACTAGCAACATCAAATAGTTTCATTCCTCACATCCCCTCTACTCTTGGTGTCATCACACTTAATTTTGCCAATCAGGTGTGAAATGGTATTTCATTGACTTAATTCGTATTTCCTGATTGTAAGTTGTGAGCTGAACACCTTTTCCTGTGTCAGGTGGCCAGTCTTGTTTCCTCCTGTGAATTGTCTGTTTGTATATTTGCATTGTAACTGGTTGGTAGTCTTTTTCTTTTTGGTGTGTAGGACTTCTTTATTCTTTGGGTATTTTGAGCTTCATATCTTCTCCTGGTCTATGACTCTTTTTCACTTTGGTTATGGCATTTTTTAAAAATAAACTTAATTTTTGGAACAGTTTTAGATTTACAGAAAAATTGTAAGGAATAGTATAGAGAGTTCCCGTATACCCTGCAGCTCGTTTCCCCTATTAGCAACATATTAGTATGGTACAATTGTTATAATTAACCAATATTAATATATGTTGTTAACTAAAGTGCATACTTTATTCAGATTCCTCATTCCTCTTTTCTCTTCCAGGGTCCCATCCAGAACAACATACTACATTTAGTCATTGTGTCTCCTTAGGAGTCTCTTGGCTTGTGGCAGTTTCTCAGACTTTGGTTATAGTATCTTTTGTCTTATAGATTTCAATTTTAGTGTAATCAAACATCAATCTTTTCCTTTATGTTTTATGCCTTAAAATTTTTTTCTATACTATGTTACGCACAGTGGTGCATGCCTGTAGTATCCCAGCTACTCAGAACACTGAGGCTGGAGGATTATTTGAGCATAGGAGTTTGAATCCAGCTTGGGCAACAAAGCAAGACCCCATCTCTCGCAAAAGAAAAAATTTTTTCCATACTCTGATGTCAAAATATTCTCCTATGTTTTCTTCTAAAATTTTAGAGTTTTGCTTTTCACATTATGTATGGTGTTAGGAAAGAATTAAAAACATTCTTTCCGCATCCCCATCCCCATAGCCCTACAAAACCAATTGTTCCAGTACAGTTTTTTTGAAAAGCTATACTTCTGACATTACCAAGTTCCCATATGTATGAGAGAATTTTTTGGTTCAGTATTCTGTTCTGCTGGTCTATTTAATTGTATGCCAATAGCACACTTTAAAATATCCATGCAGTATTTATTTATTTGTGCGGCTTCTATGTGATAGGCACTGTTTGAGGCACAAGGAATACTATGATAAATCAAATTTTGTAACCTCAATGGAACTTATATTTAAATCTTCATTACTTTAAAAAATTGTCGTTTGGTCTTTGATCCTTCAATTTAAAATTTAAGTCAGCTTGTCAAATTCCATTTTACTGTAATTTTGATTAAAATGACATTTGGAGAGAATTATCCACTTAAGAAGCTTCCCATCCATGAATATGGCATATCACTATTAAGGTTGCCTTTAATCATGTTCCATAAAAATACGGTCATACACATCTTGTTCGATTTATTTCCAGAAACCATGTTGTTTTTGTTGGTATTGTATGAGATATATTTTTTAATATTGCATTTTATAAGTGACTATGGCTGAGTATAGTATGCTGCTGGCTTTTGTATATTAATCTTGCATCCAGGGCTAGTGCAGTGGCTCACGCATGTAATCCTAGCACTCTTGTACACTGAGGCAGGAAGATTGCTTGAAGCCAGGAGTTTGAGACCAGCCTGAAGAAGAATGAGGCCTACAGAAAACAGAAAAATCAGCCAGGCATAGTGCTGGGCACCTGTAGTCCCAGCTACTGGGGAGGCTGAAGCAGGATTGCTTGAGACCAGGAGTTTGAGGTTGCAGTGAGCTATGATCATGCCACTGTGTTCTTGCCAGGGTCACAGAGTGAGACCCTGTCTCAAAACGACAACAACAAAAAAACAAAAACAAAAACAATCTTGAATCTAGAAACCTTGCTGAACTCATTAGTTTGAATTGTTTGTCTATGGATTCTTTTGGAATTTCTAGGTAAATAATCGTATCAGCTATGAATAATAGGAGTTCATACCTTTCTAATACTTTCGTTTTATGGAGATGGCTAAACTCTAAAATATTTACTAGTAATTGAAACAGAAGCAGAGAAAGGAGGCATCCTTGTTCTTGATTTTAAAAAGAATGTTTCAAAAATTTCACCATTAAGTATGAAGTTTGCTATAGATTTTTGGTAGATATCTTTTGTCATGATACGGAAGTTACCTTCTATTCCAGTTTTCTAAGAGTCTGTGATTAGTTCAATTTTATCAAGTGTTTTTTTTAATCTATAAGAATTCTATATAGATTTTCCTCTTTGTTAATGTAATGACTTATTTTTAGATGTTATGATGATAAAATATCCTCTAAATTATGATACCATATTTTTATATACAGTTCTAGATTCAGTTTATTAATATTTTGGATTTTTGTGGTACATACATGAGAAGAGCCTATAATTTACCTTTCTCTTACTCTTAGGTTCTGGTTTTGTTGCTATAAAGTAATTTGGAAAACAAAATATTAATTCGATTTAAATTTCTTAGTTTAGTTTAAGATATGCAAATTTTGTTCTATTGTGTTGATGTACTTTAAGTTTTTTGTTAAGTACACTGGTGGGGGAACAATGTTTTGGATGGACTCATTCTAGCTTTGGAAATGTTTAGATTTTTTAATAAGTTTACCTATCTCCACCAAAATTCCACTATCATGGCTTCCTAGGTTTAGATGAAAACTCAAAACAATTTTATTTCTCAAAAGTTTGACAGCTTTATAAAAGGTTTTTAAAAGTTCGAGATACTAAAATATGTTTTCGTTTGTGGCTAAGATTGACCCAGGTGGGACCCTAGATTGTGGGATTCCAATGGAAGTTTGTTAAGGGATGACTGAGATAATGTAACGGACCGAATAAAGCAGGTAGGTAACCAGAAAAAAAAAACAAAAAACATAACCATCCTTCCAGCAAACGCGGCAAATTCCAAGAGGAATGTAAAGGAATGTAAAGATTACCATTTTTGAAGGTAGGAATTAAAATTCGAGATAATATAAATGATAAATACGGGTTGCAGACAATGTGACATACCAAAAATAAGAGAGAAGACAACATTTACCCATAATCCAACGCTCCCACCCCACCGGGCACTTACATCAGGCTTCTATTAATAGATTCCAAATCCAGGCTGCACTACACTGTAAGCATGTAATTTGGGGATAGTTACCAGGTCTATGACTTAGTTTTGTCATCTGCAAAACGGAGATAATATCCCTTTTTCTGTGTGAGGATTAAAGTGAATCCTTGTAGAGTGTGGCTCTGTGTCTGGGACATACTAAGCGCTCAAAGACTATTGCTATTATAACGCTGGAAGTTTCTCTATTACTCCTGTTTCATCAAGACACTGCGCTGAGCACTGGGGCGTCCGAGATGTGACGTAGCTCTGGCGCTCCAGGTCACCGTGGCCAGGGAAGGCTGGCACCGTAATTAGCAGATTGCCAAGTGACGTCACAGGGCCGCAGTGGAGGTCCTGCCAAGTTGAACCGCCCATGGGACCGAGGGGTGAGGCCCATTTACATAGGTAACTTTTTCCTATAAGTATCTTCAGTGTTCTCAAGTCCTGTCTTACTCAACTGAAGTTTGCATTTGCAGGCACTGAGAAACTTCTTGAACAGGCAGAGCGAGTCACGTGTGGCGCGCAGGCGCCTCCGGTTGCCCGTGGTCCCGCCTCTTCCGCCCAGTGCGGGCGCCGATTGGTCTGCGTGGTCACATAAGAGGCTCCGCGCAGGCGCGGGGCTTCCTTTCCTCAGCTGCCGTCAAGGTGCTCGGTCCTTCCGAGGAAGCTAAGGCTGCGTTGGGGTGAGGCCCTCACTTCATCCGGCGACTAGCACCGCGCCCGGCAGCGCCAGCCCCGTACTCGCCCGCGCCATGGCCTCCGTCTCCGAGCTCGCCTGCATCTACTCGGCACTCATTCTGCATGACGATGAGGTGACCGTCACGGTGAGTGCGGGCCCGGGCCGGCGGCAGGGCGCCCCGCATGCGGCTGGCTCCCGCTTTCCAGGCGGCCTGGCCCAGCACTTAAGGCCGGGCGGAGGCCGCGGTCACGGCGGGTGCTGGGGCGGGGCGGGCCCTGTCCCTGGCGGCCTGGGCACTCGGGACCACGTGCGGGCCCTGGCGGCATGTGTGCGCGTCTGGGCGCTCCGGCTTTGGGAAGCTATATTTAGGAAAGCTTTCCCGCAGCGCTTGGGCATCCTGACCTGCATGTAATCTTATTCCGGGACATTTATTCGTACCTACTTTCGGTGTGATTGCCTTGAATTTCTATGGTCTTAGCAGGCCTGTGGGGTGGGGCGGGGCAGCATGGCGTGGAGGAAGGCACAGAAGCTCTGCTCCACCTCCCCGGTCTCCTAACTTAAAATGGGCTCGCCGCATTGCTAGGCGCCTGGGACACGTTTCTTTTGCTTGTGATAACCGAAGTCTTTTAAAATGAATATGTATGATCCAAATAGAATATTTGAACTGTTGAGCCGTGGTTCTGTACACGTTTTGAGTGACTTGCTTTTAACTTGCGGTATGCTGGAAACATTGTGAACGCTACACTTTACTGTCTGGTGGATTGACATTGTATTTGTTTTAGGAGGATAAGATCAATGCCCTTATAAAAGCAGCTGGTGTAAATGTTGAACCTTTCTGGCCTGGCTTATTTGCAAAGGTAAGGTGATGGTGGCAAAGTGGGGTAGACCCGATTGATCAGGTCAGCTGTATGTGCTAAAGTGCCAGAAGGCCCTATGTTCCACCGTACTGCCTCTGTTTCGATACATTTATAACTGTAGGAGCTAATAAGGTTTTGGTTTGTCATGTGGCTTTATCTTGATGTCAGACTCTGGTTTCCCTTTCCTTCTGTCTTGAATCCATGGCAAAAACTTCCAGCCATGTTAAATTGCAAGGAAATCCCTTCAGTATGGTAAGCTGTGATCTATTGGAAATGGGGTTTAGTGGTCTTTTATTGACCACACTTAGTGTGTGTTGGGATATAAAAGACTAATAAAGACAGGGTGCCTACTCAGAGCTTCCACTGGCTACCTTCCATTGTTCAGGTTACTTAATCTCTGACAAGTGAAGCTAATAGTGGCATCTAACTCTTCAGGTTGTGTCCTCCAAAGAGTTTTGGAATATTGAAAACATTGTACCTATGTCATTTAATAAATACCTCTAGAAAAGTTGTAGATTTGCTTAGTCTGAGAACTTGTATTCGCTGTTAAAAGGAGACCTGGAACTGTGGAAAAAATCCTCATTAGAGTCCCAGGAGGCTTGGATTTTCTCCCAACATGTATTTATGAAAGGAAGGAATTATTAGCTTTACTTCACTACATACATACAGCAATGCAAGTATTAGATTTAAAGCTGAATAGTTTTTTTGTTACTATTCTTAATAGAGCTATGTGTTGCCCTGTTGTCTAATTTAAGTCTTGCCATTAGCAAAGAAAAGTCAGTCTTCAGGATGAAAAAACAGACCAAAAGTTTGATTCCAGGGCAGACAAAATGTAAGGGCGACTCCAGCATAGAAGACAGAAGAGAAGTACTATGCAGTTGTCAATTTTTGGTATCCCTGGGGGATTGGTTCCAGGACCTCCCTCAGATACTGAAATCCAAGGATACTCAATTGTCTTATAAAATGGCATAGTATTTACATATCACCTACACACATCCTCCTATTTACTTTAGATTATCTCATAATACCTAATAAAATGGAAAAGCTGTATAAGTAGTTGTTAACACTGTATCGTTTAAGGAATAATGGCAAGAGAAAGTCTGTACATGTTGGGTACAGATGCTTTTTTCCCCCAAATATTTTCTGTCCATTGGTGGTTGAATACGTGGATGTGGGATTCACCGTATAGTACATTTACCTGGCATACCATGAATTATTTCTTGCCTTGGGCATATAAGTATAAGCTCACATCTTCTGACCTACTAAAACCAATAACAGATTACCATAGCTAGTGCTAAATGTGTTTTTGTCTAGGTGAGATTTCTTCCTCAAATTAGTAATGAGAAACTGCTAGTGGCAATGATGATTCTTAATCAAATCTGCTCTATTGAATTGCTTTAAAGATTTTTTTGGTACTATC
The DNA here is from genome assembly GCA_004363605.1 of Indri indri. Classification (NCBI taxonomy): domain Eukaryota; kingdom Metazoa; phylum Chordata; class Mammalia; order Primates; family Indriidae; genus Indri; species Indri indri. The sequence goes on from RJWJ010011265.1 coordinate 43,967, forward strand.
TGCTACCTTAGCAACACTGTTCCAGATTGTAATACATTGGAATCTCCCCCTCTGGCATTGCTTCTAGTCATTCAGGGGGGATGTGCCTATTTTCGATTATCTTTAGCCATAGGAATGATTGTTAGGAATTGGTCACTGTAAGTTGAAAAAGGGGCCAGGCACTTTTTTTTTTTCCTGTGGCTGGGTGAATGCTATCACAGAAGGACTGAACTTAACCTGTGCGTGCGCGTATGTTGCAGGCCCTGGCCAATGTCAACATCGGGAGCCTCATCTGCAATGTAGGGGCTGGCGGACCTGCTCCAGCAGCTGGTGCTGCACCAGCAGGAGGTCCTGCCCCCTCCACTGCTGCTGCCCCAGGTAGGAGTTTTTTTGTTATTGGAGGGAAGGGGTGTGGAGATCAAAAAAACAGTATTATTGGCAGTATTTCCCTTAGTTTGCCACAAGTAGGTGATGTGTGGGAATTCTACAGCCTGCAGCATAGTTTGATGTTGAGGGAAGTCTTGTGGGTATTTTTAACCATGCAAGTTGAAGGGCCTAGAGAGCTCTTCCAGAGCTTAAAATACTGAGAGTTGGTTGACATTTTTTTTTTTTTTTTTTAAAGCTGAGGAGAAGAAAGTGGAAGCAAAGAAAGAAGAATCTGAGGAGTCTGATGATGACATGGGCTTTGGTCTTTTTGACTAAATCTCTTTTGTAACATGTTCAATAAAAAGTTTGAACTCTTTGCTGCTGTTGGTCTTGCCCATAATTTGGGAATTTACTCTGCAAAGTAGTACATTGTGAGATGGTCTCACTTCTGTAATGTTGGCTTTCAACCTATTCTGTCGTGCATGAGAGGAGTTGGGTTTTTTCCCTGGCACCATGGCATGTAACAGTACAGCA